>JAFEMH010005046.1:0-180084 GCA_022495995.1 Adenophora triphylla var. japonica | reverse complement strand
TAACCTTGCATAATACCGGTTTGATTCATGGTATCAAATTTTTATTCATGGTACTTTACCAAGTGAAGTTGAACACTTGACAGATTCAAAGTCGTATTTTCCTTCCCCTCGGTTTCTACTAGGGAAGGTGTTTATGCAACCAACAAAAATATATACAGCAAGTATTTTGTCAGATTGATTGCGACAGATTACCATCTCGCTAGGTTCGTTGTATACAGGTTGAGACTTTAGGAATTAAGGATCACATCTATGACCCCTAAACATACTGCTTGTGATGTTTTCAGATACAGGGGATGTCAATCTGGTGCATGCCATTAATAGTTTTCTTGAACAAAATGACTAAATCAAGGGATAATCATCACATACATGCAAAAAGTGCTTATGGATCTTAATACTTATTACCAAACATACTTCTTCCTTAAATTTCTCAATCCTACTCTGATGACGCCTGGACTTTCGGGAGTCTCACTTGTTTAGGATATCCGACTTGAAATTGGTTTGTACCTAGAACACAACATCAACAATAATCACCGTTAAAGTCAAAGCCGGGGTTTAATCCAGCTCAGGCCCTCGGGTGTGAGAGTAAGATCTCTTGAAGGTTTATGACTGAGAAATAAGACTTGGAATGTCTTGAGTGAGTTGTGTGTTTAGGGTTTAGACAATGTGGCTTACAAATATAGATTTTGCACTTACTTTGTCCATAGGGACAAAGGTTGATATTTATAGTAAGTGGGTGCTGCTCGCTGACGTTAGCCCTAATGATATCTTTGTCTTTGACCTAGGAAACGTGTCCGCGTCTGGTTGGCTCTGTCAGTAAAGTGAGATTTGCTGCAAAGTGAGATTTGCTGCAGAGGGATGTCGCTGAAAGGACATGTATAGAGGATAGTTGGAGCGCCTCCTTAATGGCATAGTGGGCACCTGAGCCACCATTCAATGCGATGGGAATAAGCCGGCTTTATTGGTGTCAGAGCCAGTACGGAATCTTACTCTACAAGCTTTGACTTAAGGTGACCGCGAGATTCCTAGACCGTCAGTAAGATGACCACGGACAGCTAGATCGTCAGTAAGATGACCGCGGAAGATATGATCGCAAGATCCGTGCCCACGTCAATATTATTGACCGCGCCAAAGATGTTGACCGCGGTCTCATACCAGACTCCGGTTATCTCACCAGACTCCCGGTTAAAGCCAAAGCTTGTAGAGCAAGATTCCGTACCGGCTCTGACACCAATAAAGCCGGCTTATTCCCATCGCATTAAATGGTGGCTCACACTCTTGAAATTCAAGCATCAAAACTGAGGCTTCCTAATCTTTCCTCCCCTAGTCAATCTCTGCTTCAACTCTTCCAAATAATCAAATTTTCATTAGGAGCTTTCCCCCTTGCTTCTCACTCTCATCATTAGAGAATACACTTCTCCAAAGAGTCAATGCTTGGATCACCTTCCAAAGAATAGAGTCGGTCTCTCCTCAACTAACTTGAGATCTCATTTCTCTCTCCTCAATAAGATTTTCTCCACTGAGTTCTTTTCGAGTTAACATACTATTTTCAAAAAAGAAAAAAAGAAAAAAAAAGATGCAAAAGAGATGTCGCTAGATTGAAAACCCGAAAGGGCGGTCTAGGCAAAAACCAGGGTGCGTCACTAAGAAAAAATCAAGGAGAAAGGGAGACTTTTATTCAACCTTCTCAAATCAATTCAACAAGGAGAGCCTTCTTCGATCATCTTCGAATCAAGAGAGCAAGCCTGTTCACAAAGTCATCTACCACATTCAAGCAACTTGAGGATTGAGACAGAAAAGGGAGTTGGATATAAAGCCATTACGACAGTCGACAGATTTGTGGTCGTTTGCCTCCTAGAGACACGACTCAAGGGAGAATTAAGAATGAATATTCGCAATAGGCCTAAATGTGTTCACACAAGGTTACTCATCAAAATTTTACAATAATGAAGAAACAGTACGGTACTCTCGCACGAGACAACCTCGCTGACTAGCAACAGATTCTGCATAAACCTGATTTGGTCCCAACTTATCAAACACAAGTTCACTCATATAGTTCGCCCATCTCAAATATAAATCCATACAAATGTCCCTACATGCCCATATACCATATACTCATACATAAACTCACCACCTAAATGACCAACCGGCCATTTACACGAACAGACGTGGGCACCACCACATAAATCCAGTTAAACAACTAAAATATGAAAAATCTATTTGGAATCTTTATGTGCTAACATGTACAGAAAGATAAGAATCATTCGGGTCCATCTGAGACCAGCATGCATATATCCTTGCATCCAGGAGCCGACAGAACCTCTACCTCAATCGACAACTTCAAAGTCTGTGACGGCAGCAACGACAACAAAAGTCCATGACCTCCGCAACAACAGCGACACTTGTGACCTCAGGTGGAGCATCAACAAAGTCTGTAACCTCAACAAACTTCAAAGTCCATGACCTCGGCAACATCAACAAAGTCTATAACCTCAGCAAACTTCAAAGTCTGTGACCTCGGCAACATTAATAAAGTATGTGACCTCAGCATCTTTAAAGTCCGTGACCTCGGCAACAATGGCAACGTCAGTAACCTCGGGCGGCGCATCATCAAAAACGGATATTTTCAGAATTGGGTCAATTCCTTGATTCCTCAGTATGAATTTATCCATGGTTCGAAAGCACTTAAACAACCTCAGCTACGTCAGTAACCTCGAGCGGCGCACTTCAACAACTTCATCAACAAACCGGGTATTTTTGGAATTGGGTCAAGTCCTTGATCCTCGGTACGATCTTACCTTTTCTTTCAAATTTGCTTTTCAAAAATATCTTTTCAAAATACCTAAAACAACCTTTTAAGCGTTTTGGAGTCGAACTACGTTTTGGTCTGATTCTCCGATAGAGATACGTAGACAGCCGTGCGGCACGACCATCCCAATGTTCAGAATGATGTCTTTTCTATCGACGACATGACTTCTTCCATAAGTCTTGTTGCCGAGGGGCTCTGTAGACACCCCATTCTGAACCAATAATTACATGATTACACTAGTCTTCGTCTCTCTTTTGTGTTTTGATGAAATCATATTAGTTTCGTCATGTTTCGTAAAGTTTCAAACTAACCTTGTTAGTTTTGGACCTAACTGACTAACGAAATAATTGAAGAGGACAGAATAGTCATTTGACTAGTTGTCCCGCGCGGGACATACATGTCTCGCGCGAGACATCCCCTCTGCAGAATGTGCAGATTCACTTCCCTTGTCGATTTCAACCTCTTTTCTTGATAAACTCTTATCCAATCCGGGTCTCCACTGATTTTAGAGTTCTGGAACCTTCTTTAGGAGATATCCCATATCTCTTGAGTCTCCTAATCTTGGTGACCAAGTAATTCAACCCCTATAAATACTAGATGACTTTCAGTATTTCAGGAGGCCCCCGGAAAAACACACACAATTTGTTGGTTCTCTCCTTAAAAGACTCCTGCAAATCACTCTAAAATAGTACCCAAATTCATCCACCAACCTTGTTGATTGATGAACGTCAAGATTCAAGCCAAGAATCAAGGCAAAACTCTGTCCAGATCATTTCTCGACTGAGGAAAGAGGAGGAAAAACACAAAAACCACGTTCTAAACCAAATACTCCCTAAAACTCATCTTCCTACAAAGATCTCGAACCTCTATCAAGGTTATTCATTAAAACCACTCAAGAACACAAGGTAAACTCCTATACTCTCTTCTTCTCAATCCCTCTAATTGCTTTTAGAGTAGTGTAATCTCATCAAAAGGGTTAGCCTAGAGTCCCTTCAATCCATAGAGGTGATCTCGAAGCATACAACCCGACATTCCTAATTAAGAAATTAATTAGGATTTTCTTATTCTTATTTAATTATTATATTGTTTTGATTGATAATACTCAATTGGCAAGACCAATCTTCAGATTGGATGGAATGGGTGCTCCACGACCTTCCCATTCCATAAATTAACCCTGAACCTTCGAATTTCTTTAAATTATCAATAAAAGGTTTTTCTTATTGTTTCCTAAATAAATAATAAGTGGCGACTATGTGTTCATTAAAAATTGCATCGCTACAATCGTGTTCTTATTACTTTAGTTGACAACTGAGAATTTACTGATATGTTCTCAGTTATTTGGTCGCCGTAGTTGGTGGTCCAAAATTGATCGTGTTATTAGTAGTTTAGTTGACAATTGAGAAATTTCTGATAAGTTAAGTTCTCAGTTGTTTGGTCACCGGAGTTGGTGGTCGTCGAAGTTGATCGTGTTCTTATTAGTTTAGTTGACAACTAAGAACTTATTGATCTGTTCTCAGTTGTTTGGTCACCGAAGTTGGTGGTCGCCGGAGTTGATCGTGTTCTTAGTGGAGATAACTGAGAACTTACTAATAAGTTAAGTTATTAGTTATTTGATCGCGGGAGTTGATGGTCGCCGAATTTAATCGTGTTTTTAGTAGTTTAGTTGACAACTGAGAACTTACTAATAAGTTAAGTTCTTAGTTGTTTGGTCGCCGAAGTTGGTGGTTGCCAAATTGATCGTGTTCTTAGTTGTTTAGTTGACAACTGAGAACTTATTGATTTGTTCTCAGTTGTTTGGTGGCCAGAGTTGATCGTGTTTTTAGTGGAGATAACTGAGAATTTACTGATAAGTTAAGTTATCAGTTGTTTGGTCGTCGAAATTGGTGGTCGCCGGAGTTAATCGTGTTCATAGTAGTTTAGTTGACAACTGAGAACTTACTGATAAGTTAAGTTCGTAGTTGTTTAATCGCCGGAGAGGTCGTCGGAGTTGGTGGTCGCCGAGGAGGTCAACGGAGTTGGTGGTCGCCGGAGTTGATTGTGTTTTTAGTATTTTAGTTGACAACTGAGAACTTACTAATAAGTTAAATTCTCAGTTGTTTTGTCGCCGGATAGGTCGCTGGCGTAAAAAAAAGTCACCGGAGTTGATGGTTGGCGGATTTGTTGACTGGAGAAGATGGGGAGGGGTGACCTAAGATGATGGTGGTTGGAGAGAAAGTAAATTGATAAAGATGGTGGACTTAGGAAAATGATGGGAGGGTGAACTTATAAAAATGAGAAGTAGAGTATACTTATCAAGGTAGGCATTATATGGTTAGATGAAATATTTCTTGTCTTATGACGTAAAATTGATAAATTTGAGGGATTACATGGTAAATCCCCCTAAAATAAATAATGGTGCAGTAGATAGAGATAATACAAATCAATATGATGTTGGGGAAGAAGAAGTAATTTAGGTATTAAAACTAACCCTTCCTTAGATAAATTAGTTCATTCTTAATGTTAGAGCCCTTTTTTACGGTGATCATGCTACTACAATGAAGGTAAAAAAAAAGCTTTGACCAATAATTCCTTTAGCTATATAAATACCACATTTAACCACTGAGATTTTCAAATCTCGCCAATAAGTCCCTGGAATATTTTGCCCATGTCACACTATTTTTCACAGTTGTGTAATTCACATTTGTTTGATTTCACAATTATGTGATTTCACAATTATAATAAATTGATTTCCCCTCCAAATTATAAAATGGAATACCTTAAAATCTAAAATTCAAAAAAATAATCTGCAACCACCTTATTAATCATATCATCAAAATGAATCAAACAAGTACATTCAAGATATGATTCAAATTTTAAAAATAAGAATTTCATTTTTCACTTGTAAAAAATTGAAAAAATCGTTTTTCATTTCTCATTGATTTCACAGTTGTATGATTATACAATTGTGTGATTTCACGGTTGTTTAATTTCACAGTTATATGATTACATAGTTGTGTCATTTTTCATTTTCACTTGTAAAATTATTTCTCAATTTATTTCACAGTTGTATGATTACACAATTGTGTGATTTCACATTTGTATGATTACACAGTTGTGTGATTACACTGTTGTATGATTACACAGTTGTGTGATTTCACAGTTGTATCTTTTTCATTTTTCACTTGTAAAATCATTTCTCTATTGATTTTACAATTGTGTGATTTCACAGTTGTGTCATTTTTCATTTTTCACTTGTAAAATCATTTTTCAATTGATTCCGCAGTTGTGTGATTTCACAATTGTATCATTTTTCACTTGTAAAATCATTTCTCAATTTTATTTCACAGTTGTGACATTTTTCATTTTTCATTTGTAAAATCATTTCTCAATTGATTTCACAGTTGTATTATTTTTTTCATTTTTCACTTGTAAAATCATTTCTCAATTGATTTTACAGTTGTATAATTACACACTTGTGTGATTTCACTGTTACATGACTACATCCGTCATAAAATGAATTTACATTTTTAAATTATAATTGATATTAAAAAAAAAAAAATAACATTCATTATAGGACGGATGTAGTAGGGAAAAACTACCAACATATACAACGTATTAACACCTAGTTTACAATTTATGCAATTTACAAAAAATGAACACTTAATGTAACATACTTTTCAATCCATTTCAAATAATGCATTTTTCGTTTCAAATAATGTAACGTATTACAAAATACATTGCATTATTTGAAATGAATTGACAAGTACATTACATTATGAGTTCATTTTTTGTACATTATAAACATTATAACCTAAATGAAAGTACATTACATATTTTAGTCGTTCACCACCCGATGTAGTTGAATTGAACTCTTTTGGCAGTTAAGGAATAATCAGAACATTCATCGTACTAAGGAAAGATAGTTATGAATTGGCACCAAGAACATTATATGTACCTTCTCAGAATCTGTATTTTTCTTTTCCAATCTTTATCCTGCAAACAGTCACCAAGCCAAAAGAAACAGAAACAATAAATCAAGAGATTATTAACGTAGGAGAATTATAATAGATAGGATATTCTTCAAGAAAATTGATGCCCAGTAAAATACTCAACAAAATTTCAAGTTTATAAGGAGTCGTGTATGGCATTTATGCTATAAATAGGCTAGCTTAAAGATGGGGAAGCCCCTAAAAACACCAAGTATTCCAATCCGATAAAGCTATATATATCTATATGTATGTGTGTGTGTGTCCATCATACAACTGAGTTCTTCTTAATGATATCCGAGCTTTGATCCAAGAACTTCATGTGCAGAAATCTCGACTCCAACACCTTCTCAACATCCTCAATCGGAGATTCGAAGGCCCTATAGTTTCCGGGATATAACCAGGAAAAACAGCAAAGCCACCACAGATATTACCCCGAAGATACAGAATGTCTGAGAAGTCCCGATTACAACGGTTAATGAAAGGAAGGATTGCGCTACAATGAGGTTTGAAATCCAGTTTGTTCTGAATCATTATCCTCTGGAGGTCACAGTGACTTGGTGTTGGAACATTTCTATTCCAATAACCCGAAAGCACTCAAGCCTAGATTAAGTAAGAGAAGAAGATGAAGGCGGAAGCGTGATACCTGTTGAGATCATCTTGTTACTTGATGTTGTTCTTGCAAAGGAAGGAAGAGAAGAAGAAGAAAATCAAGGAGGAATTGTAGATCTTCTTGATGATGAATGCCTTCCTTAGAACTTAGATTATGGAGAGAGTAAATAAGGATGATGTAGTAGTTTCTAGGCTGATGGTAGGCCTCTATATATAGAAAACAATGGAACCTCATTAAGGGACTACACCCTTTCAATTAAGCAGTGTGAAATTACCATTCTGCCCATCATAAATAGGTAATTTCCACCTCGGAAATTCTACACATTTAATTAATATTCTATACTTTACAATAACATTATTTTAATGATTTATACATGTACATCTACATGTCACTTATATTTATTAAGTATACACATTTTGCAATCCATGTTCTTACAATCTCCCACTTGGATTGCCCAAACATGTGTTTATACTTTAACAAATCCTCATAAAATCATATTCATAATGTAAATGACAATCCATATGTACACTTCATTGTCATTCTAAAACAATCTCGTCCATTAGTTTTACAAGTATATGAACTAAAGGGACAGTCGTTGTAATTGATTCGCAACTAAATCCACATTAATCACATATATATGTTCAACTAAATGACATAGATTAAGTATAGATGTGTAGCATGAAAAAATTAATGAATATATATTAAAACATATATATATATATATATTCCATCAACTAGTCCTATTTAACCAAATGAGATCAATATGAATAAAACAAATAGCAAATAAAGCACAACACAAACTTCCACTATATTATGCATTATCAAAAGTCGTTTCACCCATATGAGCAGTATGCTCGTGAAACATCAAAAGAGATAACGCTTTATAAAAATGGATCCAATAACATGGAGTTTGATCCTATAAGCTGTATATCTATTTATTCATTTTATACTTATTTCTCTTTCACAAGAGACATAACCATATGATGTCTTTCTCGACATCTTTGCATCCAGCAAAACAGAATCGGTATACCTAATGATCTCAAAATGATTCAATTTTGTATACATAAGCATGTAGTTTAATGTTTCATAGGTACTTCATCATTCTTTTGGATGTGACTTAATGTTATTCTTTTCGAATTGCTTTGGTATTGACCAAGCATCCCAATAATAAATGCAAGGTCTGGACGAGTACAGACTTGCGCATACATTAAGCTTCCTACTGTCGGTGCATAAGGGATATTTTCTATATACTTGGATTCAAAATTATTTTAGGACATTGCTTTAAACTGAATTTATCTCCTTTAGAAACAGGGGTGTCATGTAGTTTACAATTTTCCATGCTAAACCTTTGTAATACCTTCTCTATATAGCTCTTTTGTGATAATCCCAAAATACCACGTGAATGATCACGATGAATTTGGATTCCTAATACAAAAGATGCCTCACCAAGATCTTTCATCTCAAATTTGTTTGAGAGAAATATCTTAGTTTTCTTTAGAAGGTCCTTATTATTACTAGCAAGTAAAATATCATCCACATATAAGACCAAAATTATAAATCTACTCCCACTGAACTTATGGTATACACAATCTTCACAAAGATTCGTTTCAAAACCAAATAAAAGAATAACTTGAATAAATTTTAAATACCATTGACGAGAAGCTTGCTTGAGACCGTAAATGGATTTCTTATGTTTACAAACTAATTGATTAGTTTGATCTGAATCAGTCACCATTTCTGGTTTTCTCATATAGATGTTTTCCTCAATGTCTCCATTGAGAAAAGCCGTCTTAACATCCATTTGATGAAGCTCAAGATCATAATGTGTCACTGATGCCATAATGATCCAAAAAGAGGTTTTAGAAGATACCGGAAAAAATATTTCTTTAACATCAATGCCTTCCTTTTGAGTAAATCTCTTAGTAACAAGACGTGCCTTATATCTTTCCATATTGCCTTGCGAATTCCTTTTGGTTTTAAATGTCCATTTACAACCAATAGGTTTTGCACCTTCAGGCAATCGGACAAGATTCCAAACGTCATTGTCTTTTATTGATTTTAACTCTTTATTAATGGCATTGATCCACTTATGAGAATTAGGACTATTAATGGCTTCATGGAAGGTGATTGGTTCATCTCCCACTAAACCTAAGGTGTCCTCATTCTCCGCAAGATACATACCATAAATATCCAAAATTTCTTTCTCTAATAGATCTCCTTAAGGACACCGATTCTTCCTCATTTTGAGGTTGTTGAATTTCCTTATGTTCAACATTTTCATGTTGTCCGTTATTTACGGGAGTCTCTATATTATTTTGAATTGTATGTTCTTTGTTGAATTTCAGGTACAATTACTTGATTTTCAACAGGAACTAAAATTGAAGGAATATAGAGTGGTTCCTCTAACTCTTCAAATTCAAAATCATTACTATTTCTCCCACTAAATTCAACATTCTCAAATAACCTAGCATTGCAAGTCTCGAAAAAATGTTCTAAGTTTTCGGGTCATAAAATGTATATCCCCTAGATCTCTTAGCAAACCCTACAAGGTAACTACCAACAGTCTTAATGTCCATACGGAGTTTTGTCGGTAGCCTTTGAAGCAGCTCTATTGAGAATATAAGTAGCGGTTCTTTAATGCATCGCCTATAATGAGTGAGGTAAAGAAGTATAAGAAAACATACTTCTTACCATATCCTTAAGGATTCTATTATGTCTCTCCACTACACTATGATAGGTTTGCCCGGCATGGTGTAGTGAGGGACAAACCCACACTCTTCAAGATAGCGAGTACAAAGGACCCGGACGTTATTCACCCAATACGTCCAATGATTGAGACTTTACATGAAGAAAATAATGTATCTATAATGAGAGTAATCATCCATGAATGTAATGAAATATTTGTTGACCATTCCATGAAGGGTTGGTGAATGGTCCACAAATGTCCATATGAGTTAGTTCCAAGACGTTTGATACTCTCAAAGATCCTATTTCCTTTTAATGTTTGTAATTTTTTCTTTAAAACACTTAATGCAAAAGTTTTTATTCGGAGTATCAAGTTGTTTTAGGATTCCCTTTAACATAAGCTTTATCAATTCTCCTTTGGAGATATGACCCAAACGTCTATACCATAGAATACAAGAATTTTCACTTGATAACTTTTGCTTAGTGCCTTTAGTTTTGGTTTCATTATTATGGGACTCATTCATTTTCTTGACTGTGTCAAGTAAATAAAGATTATCGATATATGACAAAGTACTAGTACCGACAAGTTTGGAATTTAAAATAAAGATCACATTTATTATTACCAAGAGAACAAGAGTAACCTTCCTTGTCCAAAACTGTGATAGATATTAAATTTCATCCAAAAGATGGTACAATGAATGTATTATTTAATACAAAATAATAGCCAGTACTTAACATTAATCTAAAAGTCCCTATGCCTATAACTTCAACCGAATTTCCAGCTCCCATATAGATGTATCTCTCATCTTCACTGGAGATTCGGTAATTCAGGCAACCCTGCATATATGAACTAATGTGAGTTGTTATACCAAATACAATCACTATGTATATTAAGGAATTGAAACCAAATTTTCCTTAGTACAAACAAGACCAAATGACATACCATTCTGAATTCGCCATTCGCGATACTTATGGTAGTCGTTCTTCATGCGAGTAAAGTCCTTGCAAAAGAAGCATTTCTTGACTTTATGATCATTAAATGATCAATTATGCTTCTTACTTGCAACCGCACTTTTCTTCCCTCTTCTCTTAATCCCACGAGAAGAAGTAAATGTTGAGTGAGTACTTTCTAATTTAAGATATTTCATCCTATCTTCCTCTAATGTCATATGTGAAAGTAATCCATTAATATTCCACTTGTACTTTTGACATTTATAGATCACCTCAAAAGGAACAAATTGAGGAGGAAGATAGATCAAAACTAAGTGCACGAGCAGATCTTCCGAAATCTCTAACTTAAGTGTCTTTAGTTTGATCGAAAATTGAAATAATTCAATAATGTACTCCCGAAGATTTTTCTCACCCTTGTACCGAATGGAAACAAGTTTTCACAAGAATTCAAGAAAAAACTCAGCATTTTCGATCTCAGAGACATTGTCCAAAAATGTCTTTAAACTGCATTTTCCATGATCATTAGACTCACGCGGTTGGACCGTTCCCATTGCTCAACATTTTTCTGTTCTATAACGGTATTTCCTTTAGTGAGAGCAGCGGGACTTGGTTCCCCTAATGCGTGATCGATGTCCATACAGCCTAAGATCATCGTTATATTATTTTTCCAAGTTTTAAAGTTAATCCCATTAAGCATTGGAACATTGTTCATAGCAGTAGTAATGGATGAAGTGTTTATCAAATCTGTTGGGAATAAGAACGAAGAATGAATACAAAACATGTATAAGAAACTACATATGAATAAAATGATTAATTATATCAATGAATCCCATAAAAATGATAATTAATATAATATCAAAACTAATCTTTGAATTGCGAATTGACTCATAATTTAATTTATCTTAGGGTAATAAATGACTTTAAACAACACATTTCAAATACTTGCCTTCCTTTAGGCCGGTTCAAGTATTAAAAATGTCCTAACATTTAAAGTATTTGTTACCCGGCAATAAAGAATATAAACAACTCATTTTATATACCCGCCTTCCTTTGGGATGGTTTAAAGTATTTAAAATGACCAAATGTTTTATTCAATTATTATCTCATGAATGCAAATATTTAGTCAATAACAGGATCTCCTTTGGAAAATAAGCATGTTATCACATATCAATAAGAACATTCATCACTTTAACAAATTTGTATTTAAATAACGTAAATTACTTTGGCAACAATATTATTTAAACAATGAATAAATTTGTTTAAGCATATAATTAATCATGCTTTATGGCACAAATTAATGCATACTTTACTCAAATAATGAATGAAAATTGACCAAAATAGCAAAATATTGAAAATTTTGAAAATTTGGCCAAAATGAGTCTTGCTCGGCCAAGTCAAGGAAGGTGCTCGGCCGAGCAAAAGACTCCAGAGAACATCTCTTTCTGATTCCTTGTGCTCGGCCGAGTCTTAGGGGTGCTCGGCCGAGTCCTTAGGGGTGCTCGGCCGAGCATCATAACCGTTGAATGGCGCCTTTTCAAAAATTTTCAAACGTTGTGCTGATACAAATGGGGTGCTCGGCAGAGTCAAGGAAGGTGCTCGGCCGAGCAGACCCTGAATGTCAAAAATTTCAGATTTTGACTATCAATTCTTTACTTAATGGTGAATAAATATTCAACCAAAGCAAGTAGATCCGCATACTCACAACACATTTTTAAATGCGTGGCTATGCATTTGAACAAACTCACAACGCATCCAATGATGGTGGCTATGTTCAAAATGGGATAATTTTACATTAAGAATTGAAAGCCTTCTGAGTAAAATCATAAATTTATAATTATACTTTAACTCTAGAAATGAATTAGAGTTGCACCAGTTCATTAGTGCACGGCTGAACCAAATTGAAATTTTCTTGAAAATATGTGAACAGTGTTTGCACGGCCGTGCGTTATAACTTGCATGGCCGTGCAATCACTATTCACAGCTTTTTCCAAAATGCACCTGTTCATAATTGGCCGAGCAAGGCCCTTTTCACAAAAAAAATTTCTTCACACAAAAGATGAATGGTAAGCAAAATTAACGCTTAACCAAGACATGAATATACAAGTAGATCCAACACGGTTGTGCGACATAAAACGCTCTGTTGTGTCAAATGGAATAATCTTGTATGAACCATCATGTCCTTTTGAGTAAAACTTCAACCCATATTAGAATTCAATCAAGTAATGAATACTAACACCCTAACAACGAATTAGAGCATTCAAATAACATCATAACATAATGATATCAACATGATTAAGAATCAAAGTAAAACAAAATATATGCTATATGAATTCAAACTTAATCCAAAACTTGAGAGGCTCTGATACCAATTGTTGGAACATTCCTATTCCAATAATCCGAAAACACTCAAGCCTAGATTAAGTAAGAGAAGAAGATGGAGGCGGAAGCGTGATACCTGTTGAGTTCATCTTGTTACTTGATGTTGTTCTTGCAAAGGAAGGAAGAGAAGAAGAAGAAAATCAAGGAGGAATTGTAGATCTTCTTGATGATGAATGTCTTCCTTAGAACTCAGATTATGGAGAGAGTAAATAAGGATGATGTAGTAGTTTCTAGGCTGATGGTAGGCCTCTATACATAGAAAACAATGGCACCTCATCAAGGGACTACACCCTTTCAACAAGGTAAATTGATAATAAATGTAATTCATCCATCACTCAGATAAATTGGGGTGCCTTGGTTAGATTGTAGTGTAGGCAGTGAAACGGAGGGCCAAGATTACATCACACACAAATTAGTGGTCCCTTCAAGTGGGCTGGGAGAAGGGGAGCTAAATTTCGAAAATAACCCTCGTGAAATATACACCAAATCAGATCAAAATCAATTATCAAAATTAGGGAAGTCGCTAGACTGTCACTCAGATGAATACATTCGCCTTGGACCTAAGGTAGATGTGTAATGTGCACATAAGAACTGTGAAGAAAATTTGTACTTCATATATTTCAAATTTTCTTGCAACATTTTTTGGGCTACCAAACAAGACATAGTTAACTTATGTTTCTCTGAACATTCTTCGCCTTAGGTTAGGTTGTGTTTTGTAACATCAAGCGCTTAATGCATGTTGCTTATTAATACGATGCTTGTCGGTTAGGGGTGATTACTTGATGATTAATGCTTGAATATTAAGCTTGTTTGGTAATATTTCTTACCACTTCCAGCTTATTTATATTATTGACTTCTAAAGTTATTTTTATATATTAATACTTATCTATCAAATAAAATAAAATTATAAAGTCATAGCAATTAATTATAACCACCCCAAATCAAATGTCAATTGAAATACAAGTTTAGTGCAAGGAATAACAAATTAAAGCATACTTGTTATACATGATTTTAAATCATAACTAAATTTAATTTTGCATCAGCTGATTTGCTATTCCGTCTCGCACATTTGCCATGTATTACATATCTTCATCATCCCACCATTGTCCAACCGCCACACCATCGACTCCTTCTCCTTGTATGTCTTGATCATATCTATCATCAAGTACAATTTGTTGTTGATCATATTGAGCAGAAAGCTCATCACTTATATTCTCTTTCCTTGTAAAATTGTGAATTGCAAAACAAGCAATCACCACATTTCTTTGCACGTTAAAAGGGAATGGGGCCATGCATTTTAATATGGGAAATCTAGCTTTCAATACTTCGTAAGCACATTCTATGACATTTCTGAGTTGCGCATGAGCATAGTTAAACTTCTCTTCTTTGATCTCGGGGCGCACACGACGAAAATCTCCGAGCCAATACCTCACATTAGGATATGAAGCCATAAATCATCTTGTACGTGTATAAGCAGCATCACAGAGATAGTATTTGCCTAAAATTTTTGGAATATCAACAATTAAGAAATTACTCCTTCCTTCCCAAAATCCCAAAATAAATGACCAAAAAAAAATTCAAATTTGCTCTTGATCAAGAACAAATTTAAATTTTTTATGATCATTCATTTCGAGACGGAGGTAATAAAATTTATGATCATTGGATGAAATTGTGGGAAATTACTAGCCGGAGGCCATGGAAAACCATTTGTTGATTCAGCAATAGTCTCGATCATACCCTAGAATTATGTGTGACCCCTTCCCATCTAGCCCAAACAAATGTAAAAATCATATTAAAATCACATATTCCCAAAACATTGTGATAATATTCACCCCCTCCTCTTCTTCCTCTATAGGCAGTTTGTTGCGCAACTGGAATAACTGAATGAACCAATGTCCTATCAATAGCTACAACTGCTCCGTGTAATGTTCGATGAAAAATATTTATTAGTATAATGGGGAATGTAAAAGATGTGAAAATAAAATGAAAAGTATACACAAAGTATCATATACATTGATGCTGCCACCAAAAAGATCAAATCAGCCCAAATTCAGCGGTCGATTGTACTCCGATGATTGAATGGCCTGAAATAGAAACAAGAAACGTAAACTAAGCCGGGGCTTCTCCGGCGAAGGCCCTTCGGTGTGAGAGTAAGTATACGTTTAAAGAGAGAAAACAATTTGATAGAGTTTAGGGTCAAAAAGATAACATATCAAATAATATGACATATGGCTTGTATTTATAAGAATAAACATGTAGAATTCATGTTGAACTTGGACTGTTAAGAGATAAGATATAATCCTATGAGGATCATACCTGTCGAGGAGTCCTTGTTAGATTTGAATTGAGATAAATGATAGTCACAATCCTGATAAGATTATAACTGATGTAGTATCCTTATTTGATTAGGACTGTTATATCTGCAACTCTGCCGATAAGCCGAGATAACCCTGTCCTCGTCCTACGTAGCCTGGGCGGCTTACGAGGAGCCGGGGAAGGAAATAGAGATAGCCGAAGAGCTATGATGATCGGATAGCCGAGGAAGCCTCCTCGTCGCTAAGGGGAGCATCTCGGCCTTGGAGGGGACTCTCCTCGGCCTTTGAGTTGGGCCTTGGTCATTGCACCTATTGAGCCTTGCTCGGCCTAGGTAATGACGAGATAGAGACACGAGGAAGCCCAGGTCTTCCCTCGTATATGAGACTTTGATGGATTATGTTTAGGGCCCAATCCACTTGGGTCTTGCCCGGACAAGCCCATGTTCGTATCTGAAGTGGTTGTGGGATAAAGAGTGGGCCGGCACAGTACAATGGGCTCATTGGGTTCAGTAGGTCAAATAGTTTGAGATAGGTTATGGGTATGAAAGACAATGAATTAAATAATAAATATTATCTCTTATTTAATCGGCCAAAATTAGTATCCGCGACAAGGGCATATATGGGCATCAGATTGAGTATTATGCGAGAAATACGATTGGCGGGAAATGACTTAATGAGAATAGTCTTCGAGCGGCAAGTGTTTGGTCAGACTAGGTGACTATCCCGCATGGTTCCTATATAAGAGCGGAGACCAGGCGACAAGTTTGATTGATAAGTGACGAGTGCCTGTGGCGTTGACACGTGGATGACCCCCATAACGGACAATAGTTGATGTGACATGGTAAGTAGTACTTTCTTACTGACTTTGAGGGCAGTTGACCCAAGGGGCAGGGGAGGTTGACACGTGTCCCTAGGAGTATGGCCTATGATTACATAGTGGTATAAAAACGTGAGATGCTGCATTTTTTAGTAAGTTTTATTCTCTCTCTAAACTCCCTCTCTCCATAACTCTTTCCATTGATATTTCCTTTAAAACAGTTACTGATTCTCACGCCGGAGGGGTTTTACCGGAGTCACCCCCGGTTTAGTTCACCATTGTTCATTTGTGTGTAGGAGCCAAGGTGGACCATCCCAAGAAGACCAGCCGGAGTATCCTCTTGGACAGCTGTGGCTTCAGCTCCTGTGCAACACCATTTTTTCTGTGTAGCATCAGTTGGTTCCGTTGCCGGGACCTGAATGTTCTTCTTTGGGTGGCTTGGTGGAGTTTGGAAGGTTGTTGGTGGCTGCCGGTGGTGAGTTAGAAGGTGGTGTACTGTTGTTGCTCTCTTGGTGGAGCCCAGAAGATCTCTGTTGTCAGTTTTGATGAAGAAATAAATGCTACTGGCGTGAAGATCAAGAGGGATTCCCAGGTTGTACTTGTCAGAGATCGTTTCATGGACTGTTGTTGTATTTAATTTTGGGTGTCATAAAGTTGTCCTTGGTTGTAAAGGTTGTTGGCTCATTAATATATGGTGTAAAGGTGTTTTTTATTCAGAAAAGTGACTTGTAAAGTTGTCAGAATTGTTGATTTATTGTGAAAAGGTGTTGTTTGGCTTAGAGTGTTTGTCAAAACATCCATTTGTTTGTTGGTCAATTATGGTGATTGGGCAAGAAAAGGCTACCCCTTCCAAGGCAGCTCAGAACTTAACGTTGGCAACCCCCAATGCTAAGGAAGCTCGTGTAGGGGCGGAATCTGATAGAGAGGTGGAGGTGCATACTTCAGAGACTTACTCTAGCATTAGGCGGGCTAAGGAGCAGGAGGAAAGGGTGAGAATTGAGAAAGCTAAGGCAGTAGATGAAGGGCAAGTTCCCGCGAAATCAAAGAATGCAGAAGTAAGGGAAAAGATTGAAATGTTAAGGGCGGATAATGAGGCGTGGATGCGAGTCCTCGCCAATAATCAACAGTTGAAGGAGCTACATGTGGAACCTTCTCACATTCCTGAGGAACTATTGGATGGACAAGCAGGAAGGACTCATGCCAACGGGCGAGAGCGAGAGGTCAGCGCCAGTGTGGCCAATAGGCCAAGGCGGGATGTGGACATGCCGCCACCCATAGGAGGGGCAGAAGACAATAGGCGGGATGATGGCTTGGGAAAAAGGAAGAAGAAGAGAAAGAAAATATACCATAAGTCAGGCAATTCCAGAGAACAATCTTATTACTTCGAATATGATGGTAATGAATCCAGTGGCTCAACGCATAACGAGGATCGTGTTCCCGGCAAAGACCGACATGCCAAGGAGAGATCTCAGCTATCACGACATCATAACACAAGGCGTCACCGCGAGAGATCACCGCGGGATAGGGAGCGGAAGCGGCAAGAGAGGAAGATAGAGAGTATGAGAAAGAAAGGGAATGGAGGGCCGCAGAGGCGGCAAGGGAGGCTGAGGCCGAGAAGCTTGTTGAAGCCTTGAAAGCAGCAGAGTTGGCCAAGGTTGTTGAAATGGAGAAAGCTAAAAAGGAAGAGGAGGAAAAATGGAAAAATGAGATGGCTGAGATGGCCAAAAAGATTAAGAAATTAGAGGCGGGAACAAAGAAGGTTGAAGGAAAGAAGCCTTTTTTGGCTCCATTCATTCAGAGCATCAAAGGTGTGGCCCCAGACCCAAGCTTTCGCATGCCAACTTTGTCAAGTTATTCTGGAAAGACTAGAGCAATAACCCACGTTGGAGGATTTGAAGCGACAATGTCGCTGTTAACTGAAAATGAGGCAGTTTTATGCCGAGCTTTGGTGAGCACTCTGGCGGATCATGCATTGGAATGGTTCTTAGCGCAGCCTGAAGACTCTATAACGGGGTATCAAGATTTCAGGGAGAAATTCTTAGCGAGATTTAGTGCATCAGGATCACAGCCGATACAAAAAACAGAGTTATGCAGTCTCAAGCAAAAGGATGGGGAGGGGATTGCGACTTTCACAGATAGGTTCATGGGAGTGGCAAATCAAGTTGCTGACATTAATCAAGGCGAGATAATTATGTTGTATAACACCAGTTTGCAGCTGGGTCACTTCAAGCAGGAGCTAGGAATGAGGTTGCCAAAGACTAAGGGGGAGTTGTATGAAAGAGTCAGGGGATTTTGTAGTGGAGCTAGAGTTAAGGCTAAGGGGACTCCAGCGACAAACCAGGCGACCAAGAAAGTAATGAGCGAAAGGGTGGAAGTAGTGCGAGATGATAGGAGAGGATCTGGCGGCAATAGAGGGGCAAGTCAGGCGGGAGGAAGCGGAGGCCGTGGAGATGGACGTACGGGGGGTCAGAGAGAATTTAAGCCAAAGACGGCCATTAAGTATAGCCGATTGAACACTCCTATTAGCGAGATTATGAAGAAAGTAAATTTGCCCGAACCTTTTCCCATTGTAACAGGAACTGATGCGGCTAAAAACCAGAATTGTTACTGCGAGTTTCACAAGGATAAGGGGCACAAGGATAAGGGGCACAAGACTGATGACTGTTATAATCTAAGGAGGTTGATTCAGGGGAGGATTGATAGGGGTTTCTTACAGGAATATTTAGAGGAGAATGTGGGGCGAGATGATCAGCGGAGGTCGGAGAGAAATTTGGTTGATGTCATCCATGACCCATTACCCAGTGTGTCCCAATTGAATAATCAAATTATGACTTTGACACATACGTTTGAAGTTCCTCAGTTTCCCGCCAGTCAAGATAGAGTGATCAGTTTCTCCAGGCGGGAACTGGCTGTTACCAAGAGTCATGGGAGTTAACCAATTATCATCACGATGTATCCAGGCAACAATATTGTGCAACGAGTTATGGTAGATTCTGGAGCAAGCAGTAATGTGCTTTATTATGACGCCTTTAAGAGGATGAATTATACGGAAGCTAATTTAGTGCCTCATAAGGGATGCCTGGAGGGTTTCACCAATCATTCTGTTAAGGTCAAGGGAACGATCATGTTGGATGTTGAGATTGGAGAAGGAAAGCTTGCAAGATGCGAGAACATTGAGTTCATGGTGATTGATCTCGTATCTCCTTACAACGCAATAGTGGGAATTCCATTCATGTTGAGCTTTGAGATGGTCCTGTCAATCCCCCACCAAAGGGTGAAGTATCCCACCTCCAATGGGATAGGTTGTCTGAAGAGTGAGGCGGTCACAGTAGTAAGGAAGCAGAAGGAAATGTTGAAAGCTAAGACAGAGAGTATAATTTCTATGACTACCAAAGGCGAATCCAGTCCATTGAAGATAAACATGGTCAAGATTGTGGAGGTGGCGAATAGTGATTCTGATTGGGACATAACGGATAGTATGAGAAAGGGAACAGCTATGGTGGCTGCGGCGACAAACCAAGCCGTAGAGTTGATGACATGTGAGTTTGGAGAAGAGTGGGAAGATAGCATAGTGAATTAGCAGAGATTTGATTCTGAAGATCAGACAGAATGTGTACACGAGGTGGTGATGTGGCGAGAATTTGGTACCGACATGACCGGGCGGGATGAGGCTGACGAAGGGAATTACTTGGCAATGGAGACGGTGAATCTGGGGCCCAACCTGAGCTATGCCAGGATGGTGAAGATGGTACGCATGGATGAGCCAAGAATTGAGGAGATTGTTGATGGAAATGTGGGGATGCCTATAGATGAGTCGGAGGATGATTGTGAAGCTATTGAGGTGGAACACGCCCAAGGGCGGCCTACTGGGAATACCTTCTCTGATCCCAGAAAGCCTGTTGTCGCCAAAACGAGGTAACGAAAAAGAATAGAAGTGGAGACCTTGCAGGTGCGGGATGAGCCAGATATCAAGGCGGGAGAGGAGTTGGAGGAAGTAGAAATTAATTGTTATTTCCCAGATCAGAAAGTGAAGATTGGTAAACAATTGTCGCGGGATGAGCGGGAATGCTTGGTTGAATTTTTGAAGGAGAATCTAGATGTTTTTGCCTGGAGGCCCGAGGATATGAGGGGGATTGACGAGAATGTGGCCTTACATTGTTTGAACGCAGATCCTAATGTAGAGCCATTTAAGCAGAAGGTGAGGTACTTGTCGTCGGAGAAAGAGCTGGCTGTGATGGAGGAAGTAGAGAAGTTGTTGAAGGCGGGAATAATCGAGAAGATTCAATACCCAGTCTGGTTGGCTTGCCCGGTAATGGTGTTGAAATCAAACAAGAAGTGGAGGATGTGTATCGACTTCACTGACTTGAATACGGCATGTCCTAAGGATTGCTATCCTTTACCAAAGATTGATAAGTTGGTGGACTCTATTGCTGGTCACAAGGTGTTTAGCTTTAATGATGCTTATTCGGGATATCACCAGATCAAGATGGCGGAGGAGGATAAGGCAAAAACTGCATTTAGGACTCCAATGGGAAATTTTTGTTATAAAATGATGCCATTTGGCTTGAAGAATGCGGGGGATACATATCAGAGAATGGTGAATGAGGTTTTTAAGTCACAAATTGGGCGGAATATGGAAGCATACATTGATGATATAGTGATCAAGTCTAAGGAGAACAATCATGTGTTAGATCTGATCGAAACTTTTGAGAACTTGAGGAGGAATTCCATGAAGTTGAATCCAAGTAAGTGCACCTTTGGCGTAACGACGGGAAAATTTTTGGGATTTTTGGTAAATAGGCGCGGGATTGAGGCCAACCCCGAAAAAATTCAGGCGTTGTTAGACATGTCGCCACCGAAATCTATCCGCGAGATTCAGCGGCTGAATGGAAGGATTATTGCTTTGGGAAGGTTTATTTCGAAGTCGGCGGAGAGATGTTTGCCGTTTTTTAAGGTGTTGAAGGGTGGGAAGAAGTTCGAGTGGAATGAGGAGTGTGAAGCAGCTTTTGAAGAAATGAAAGCTTATTTGGGGAAGCCGCCATTGTTGAGTAGCCCTGTGGATGGGGAAGAATTGTTTGTTTACTTGGCAGCCTCTGACTACGCAGTTGCTGCAGTGTTGGTGAGGGAAGACAGAGGAATTCAAAGGCCTGTGTATTATGTTTCTAAGGCATTGAGCGAGGTTGAATCGAGATATTTTAATGCCGAGAAGTTGGCTTATGCTTTGGTGGTGGCGGCAAGGAAGTTAAGGGCCTATTTTGTTGCTCATGCGATCGTGGTATTAACGGACGCTCCTTTAAGAAAGATTTTGCAGCAGCCAGAATCCGCGGGAAGGCTGTTGAAATGGTCAATCGAGTTGACAGAGTATGACATTAGATATGAATCCCGCCTAGCTATCAAGGCGCAGGTATTAGCAGACTTCATTGTTGAAACCTCATTTACTAAGTCTCAGGCGGAAATGGTAGAGGAACGTGAGAAGAAGGCGGCGGCTAAGCGGGTTGTGCCAAGTTTGACTGAAGAAAAGAAGAGGCCGACGGATTGTTGGGTCCTATATGTAGATGGTTCGTCCGCGAAGGACAGAGGAGGAGCGGGAATGGTTTTGGTATCTCCAGAGGCGGAATGTGAGCATAAGAAAGCTTTTAGGTTCAAGTTCCCAGTATCCAACAATCAAGCGGAGTACGAGGCATTGGTGGGGGGAATTGAATTTGCGCGGGATATTGGGGTAAAGAATATTGTGATTCACTCTGACTCTCAACTGATCGTCAAACAAGTTCGAGGCGAATATGGGGTGATGAATTTGTTTCTGATAAAATATTGTAACTTGGCAAGAAGCATTTTGAGCAGTTTTGAGTTTTGGGAACTTGTGCAAGTTGATAGGGCAGAGAATTCGAAGGCTGATGCATTGAGTAGGTCGGCGGGAAGCGAGGCAAACCAGGCCGCTGATGAGCCTCTTGTGGAGTATGTGGATATGCCGGCAATTGATAGGCCCATGGTCATGGAGATTGGTGAAATAGAGAAGAATTGGGTGACAGAGATGAAAATTTTTTTGGACAAGGGTGAATTGCCGCCTGATGAAGAAAAGGCTAAGCTAGTAAAGGCGACTTCCCCGCGATTTACCGTGCAAGATGGGATTCTGTATAGAAAGTCTTTTTCAAAACCATTAATGAGGTGTGTGGAGCCAGGAATGGTGGCTAAGGTATTGTTTGAAATTCATGAAGGTGTTTGTGGTGGCCATCCAGGAGCGAGATCCCTGGCGGAAAAGGTTTTGTTCTATGGATATTATTGGCCAAGTTTGAGGAAGGATGCAGAAGAGTATGTGCGAAAATGCGAGAAGTGTCAGAAATTTGGAAATATCCCGCGGCAACCAGCCACTGAGCAGACCCCAATTGTCGCGACGTGGCCTTTCGATATGTGGGGCATATATTTGATTGGGCCATTCCCAAAGGCCAAGGGAGGATGTCAGCATGTGGTTGTCGTTGTAGATTATTTTATAAAGTGGACTGAAGCGAAGGCCTTGGCAACAATAAGTGAAGATAATGTGATCAAGTTTGTTCAAGAAAATATTTGGTGCAGGCATGGGTTGCCTAGGGCCATTGTCTCTGATCATGGAACACAATTCGGGAAGAAATTTGCCGCGGAGTGCAAGAGGATGAATGTGAAGCATTGGATGTCGGCAGTGTATAGGCCGCAGTGCAACGGGCAGGCTGAGGCGGCAAACAAACAAATTATTGCTGCCTTACGCAAGAATTTGGAGGGAAGAGGTGGGGCATGGTTAGAAGAATTGTTGACAGCATTGTGGTATGTCAGGACCACGATAAAGGGCTCAACTGGTGAAACAGTATTTGCTTTGACTTATGGATCTGAGGCCATGGCGCCGGCCGAGATGGCATTGCCGACATACCGGGTTACTTATTATGACGAGGCGAGAAATGGCCAGCGGCGGTGTAACGATCTTGATTTGGTGGACGAGAGAAGGCTGCAGGCAAGAATGAGGATGGTGAATTACAAGCAGAGGATGAAGGCCCAACATGATAAGCGAGTTAACAAGAGGTCTTTCAATGTGGGTAATTGGGTGCTGAGAAGTGCGGAAGCTACGGGACCCAAGCCAGGATTCACCAAGTTGAATGAAAAGTGGGAGGGGCCATTTCAGGTGTCCAAGGTTATTCGAGAAGGGACTTATCAGCTGAGAAAGCAGGGCGGTGAAGAATTGAAAAATGCTTGGAGTGTTGATCATCTGAAGCGTTTTTACCAATGAAGTTGTCGCAAGTTTTTGTGGTTATGTCTTTTGATTTTTTGCTCTAGATATCAAAAGTTATGTAACTTTTCTTTTGAGCCATGTGTTTTGTTGACCTCACATTGGCGGGAAAGTTATATAGAATTTGTCATTCTAGAATGATGTAATTTATAAATATGGTGGAAGAAGAATAGCAAAAATCATTTTGCGACATATTTTATTATGATTGAAAATTTTATAAATCTGACAAGTTTATTGTTTTATGTCTTATAAAGCAGTGAATGGAGGAGCGAGATTTCGTGAAGCGAGGAGTGATCGAGGAAATGGCCGTTGGAGTTCATAAAGAAATTAGAGAGGCCGCAAAGACATGATGGCGGGATCGAGAAGCAATCGTCCCCTACACTTGGAGAAATAGATGCGGCGTCTTGGTTAGAGACCAAGGCGCCAAATTGGTGCGGTGTCTTGGATAGAGACCAAGGCACCAAATAGATGCGGCGTCTTGGTTAGAGACCAAGGCGCCAAATTGGTGCAGTGTCTTGGTTAGAGACCAAGGCACCAAATAGATGCGGCGTCTTGGTTAGAGACCAAGGCGCCAAATTGTTGCGGTGTCTTGGTTAGAGACCAAGGCACCAAATAGATGAGGCGTCTTGGTTAGAGACCAAGGCGCCAAATTATTGCGGTGTCTTGGTTAGAGACCAAGGCACCAAATAGATGCGGCGTCTTGGTTAGAGACCAAGGCGCCAAATTGGTGCGGTGTCTTGGTTAGAGACCAAGGCACCAAATAGATGCGGCGTCTTGATTAGAGACCAAGGTGCCAAATTGGTGCGGTGTCTTGGTTAGAGACCAAGGCACCAAATAGATGCGGCGTCTTGGTTAGAGACCAAGGCGCCAAATTGGTGCGGTGTCTTGGTTAGAGACCAAGGCACCAAATTGGTGCGGCGTCTTGGTTAGAGACCAAGGCGCCAAATTGGTGCGGTGTCTTGGTTAGAGATCAAGGCACCAAATGGATGCGGCGTCTCGGTTAGAGACCAAGGCGCCAAATTGGTGCGGTGTCTTGATTAGAGACCAAGGCACCAAATGGTTGCGGCGTCTCGGTTAGAGACCAAGGCGCCAAATTGGTGCGGTGTCTTGGTTAGAGACCAAGGCACCAAATAGATGCGGCGTCTCGGTTAGAGACCAAGGCGCCAAATTGGTGCGGTGTCTTGGTTAGAGACCAAGGCACCAAATGGTTGCGGCGTCTTGGTTAGAGACCAAGGCGCCAAATTGGTGCGGTGTCTTGGTTAGAGACCAAGGCACCAAATGGATGCGGCGTCTTGGTTAGAGACCAAGGCGCCAAATTGATGCGACGTCTTGGTTAGAGACCAAGGCGCCAAATGGATGCGGCATCTTGGTTAGAGACCAAGGCGCCTAATGGTTGCGGCGTCTTGGTGAGAGACCAAGGCGCCAAAGGAATGCGGCGTCTTGGTGAGAGACCAAGGCGCCAAAGGAATGCGGCGTCTTGGTTAGAGACCAAGGCGCCAAATGGCAAATGTTTGCGGCGTCTTGGTTAGAGACCAAGGCACCAAGTGGAAGCGGCGTCTTGGTTAGAGACCAAGGCGCTAAATAATTGGCGAGAATCTCCACTTGGTAGTGAGGCTGCCTAAAGACAAGCCTCACTTTTTTGAAGGGAGTAGTATGTATATAGAGATAAGATGGAGAGATGCAATCTTCGATGAACTATCGAAGCAAAATCAGAATTATCAAAAGAAAGGAAGGCGACATGTGATGTGCAAAGAAAATTTAAGGCAAGTCATAAGAAACCAAGCATCAGACAAAAAGTCACAAAAGTGCGACAATAAAATGATTACAAGTTGTTTGGGCACGAAGGCCAACCATCCAGATCAAACAGAGAAACAAAAGACAAAATTAATGGCAGAAAGAAAATATTGTTTGTTACAAACTCAGAATAGAGAAAATGTTGGTAGCAATCACAAATTACAAGCATAGATTCACTGGCCATTATATGCGGCATTGAGAGCATCCTTGTTCTTTTGCGACAAGTCAAACAAGGTGGGAACTATATTGACAGGGCGAATGGCGGGAGCAGACCAGGGAGCCTTGCCAAGAACGGCATCCTCCGCCGCCAGCTGAGCTAACTCCTCTTCGCTATAAGGCACAAGGGAATGGCCCTTGCGACTTTTGTCGCTGAAAATAGTCTCAGAACCCCATCTCGCTAGCATAGCTGGGGTAATAGCGGGATTGGTCTCGGCGGCAATAGTTCTGAGGGTATGAAGGATAGCATTATCAAATGCATCCATTTCAGCAGTTTCAGCCTTGGACTTAGCATCTGCAAGATCTTGTCGAAGCTTGGTTACTTGGTTGGCCTTAACAAAGTCTTCATCTCTAAGCCGCTTGTTCTCGGCATCAAGGTCGGCAAGTTTGGCTGCATCAACTTTGCTCTTCTCGTTCTCAGCAACAAGTTGAGCCAATTTCTCCTCTGCCTCCTTGTTTTTCTTTTCTAGCTCTTCCAAACGGGTTTTTCCCGCTGCGAGATCGACATCTGTTTTAGCATGAAGATCCTGAAGTTCTTTGAGGGAAGCATCCTGCCTGGATACCTTCCTTTTGTAGACATTCCGCTCGCGCTCAGCTGCGGTAAGCTCTTCCTCCAGCTTGATGCACTTATTGCTTAGGCCCAAAAGGGTGCTGCTAGCCTGTGAAAAATAAAGCGGCAACAAAAGGTTAGGGGAAAAACTTACAGCGAAAATTTAAATGAATGAAAGGAAAGTAAGGGCGACTTACCAAGGAAAGCTGAATTCCCGCATGATAAGCTGAGTGGGCGGGATTCTCTCTCTCCACATAAGCAACCTGCTCAGCGTCGCTTGAGCGTCGAAGAGCAGTGGAGCCTAGCAAACAAGACACCGTATCTAGGTACTCGGTGATAAGCCCCTTAAGTTTGGGGATGTCATTGGCTTCCCGGCAGAGAGCTACCATACCCGCTTCATCTGCGGGAATTTGGAATCCCTCTGCCAGCCAGCTAGCTTGGCGACGAGAAGGTGGGCGGGAAGACGAGGGGCGGGCTGGAGAGGCGGTGGGACCAGATTTATTAGCCTGAGAGGGAGAGGGCGGGATGTCGGTGCCCGCGGGGTCCTCCATCTGAACTCCATTATGCTCAGTATTTGGATCTTCAAGTGGAGCATCACCCTCAGCCTCATTGTGAGGCTCATTTTCTTCTTCTTCTTCTTCTTCTTCTTCTTCTTCTTCTTCTTCTTCTTCTTCTTCTTCTTCTCTTTCTTCCTCTTCCTCTTCTTCCTCCTCATCAACTAAGTTGAAAGGTTCAGTTTGGCCTTCTGGAGCGGGAACAGAGGCGGCTTTACGTTGCCTTTTTTGGGGGCGAGAATTGGTTGCAGGGGCCCTCTTGCGGGATGTTTCACTGACGATCCTTTCGTCTTCACCCGTTGTCGCAATAGGGATAGCAATATCAGCAGCTTGGGCCCTTAGGCTTGCATTTCTGGCCATGGCCAAACGCTTGGCCTGTTGCTCCGACACCCCTTGGGCAAGCCTCTTCTGGTTCATGTCCATTGTCCTATGCACTGCGAGAAGCAAGTAAAATATAAGCGATGATAAAAAGTTGTAATTAATAAAGAAAGTAAAAGACAATGGAAATCAAACGTTGCACTTCTCGCATTGCGGGATACATGTTTTGGCCGTTCCCGCAAACGGTGCAATCTGTGCCAAATTTGTTGTCTGAGTGACGTTCCCAGCCAGGCCAAGATTCTGTAAAGATGATGGCAACTCATGGGGGAACTGGCGGGAAGTCGAAAGATAGTCCCACTTGGCTGAGGAGAGAATGATCTGCGAGAATTTGTTGAATCGAGAACAGGGCCGGGGAAGGATCGGTGGTGCTAGCTTCGACGAGAAGCCGGACCATGGTAGCTTTCAAACGTTTTTCATCTTCATCTAGGGACCATTTCTTATCAATTTTAGGGTGGATCCCTTTCAAGTCCGTAGGGAGAGCCCACCCAATGCGGGAAACGATGAAAAGTGGGTCATTCTGCCAATGGTGAACTTTAGAAGGAAGGGGAGTGAGGATTTTTGGCTTTTTGTATTTTAGCGACATTCGAAGTTCTTGGGTTTGTTTGTCCTTTTGTTGGTACCCAGTAAATGTTGGATTTCGAGGGTCCATGCGCAGCGGAAAATTGCAAATAACTCGAAAAACCCAAAGCCCTAGGAATCGTTCTAGATGATTAATTAAGAGTAATGATTTAGAAATACCAACCTTGTGTGCTTTTGTCGTTGATAAATGTGACCCAACTCCAGATTGACGATCTTGTGAATCCTTGATGAACGATTGTTGAATCACAAACGGAAGATCTTGAAGAGCGAAGATCCTCTATGTGTATCCACGCGATGAACGAACCCTAGAACTCTTCTAGGAGGATTGCTAGATCCCTCGATTGAAACTCCTTTCAATCTATGAAGTGTTATGGAATTGGTGTGATGATTTCAATTCACAATTGAAAAACCTCTCAATTTTGTGTTTCTATAAACTCAAAATTCGTGACTGGCTGCTAGGGTTGAAGAGGGATACTATTTATACTTTATAAATATTATACCCTATTAAAAACCATAAGCAAATTCGGTTTCAGCGTTACAGCGTACGTGGGCGATCGCCCACAAGGAGCTGGGCGGTCGCCCATGTGTACAGCGCCTAATCCCCTTATACGAAAACCAACATGGGCGGTCGCCCATAAGGGCAAGGGCGGTCGCCCATCAAGACAGTCTCCAATGCCTTGTTTTCGAATAAACATGTGCGGTCGCCCATGACCCTTTGAGCGGTCGCCCAAGTCAACCATTGACTTGTGGGCGGTCGCCCATGGCACACTTGGGCGGTCGCTCATCACACCAGAATCCATAATTCCATTTTTGACAATTCGTTCGATTCGTGTGACCCCATAGGACTATATTATGTTGGCAATGAGTTCGATCACATCGATCCTCATAAGACATGAGCGGACTCTAGCAAGCCATCATGTCTACCCAAATAATATAATGCAAAGTTCGATTTCCTATATAGAACATATCACAATCCCTTTGTCACACGATGTTATATTGAACATGAGTCATGGTCCAAGTCAACTCATATTGTTCAATGCTTTCTCGTTACCAAGTAAATTGATTAATCGAATGATATTAATCACATTAATTCATTCGGGCATGGCCATGCACTACATCAATCTTACTTACGAGTGGCCTAGCAAACATCTCTCTTTACGATGGGCAAATTTCCATCTTGACTTATCATTCTTCCCAACAAGAATCATATCATGCCAATAATAGCCCTTATTGTTATCCGGTTAAAGACAACGTTAAACTATATCAAACATGATATTCATCGAGTGGAAGACGATGATAATCTCAGGTCAAAGGATATCAATGATATAACTATATGAGATTTAATTATGACATACGACCATGACATAAATCTCATAATGGGTCAAGTCCAGTACCTTGTTCTCTAACAAGTACCCATGAATCTAATGTGCATCTCCATGCATATAATCATCATATGATTATCCATTAGACTTCATACTAGTGCTTCATAAGTACTAGGGACACGATTATTAAAGTAAACATGCAAACACATATAATAATCAAAGTAATAATCTCATATATAAATGAAAATGACATTACAAATAGGTCTATCTCTATAGGCCTAGGGCACTAACACCTACAGTCTCCCACTTGCACTAGGCCCAATCATTCATGTATCTTATACCCATGGACCTAACATGACCATCATGTTTAGCTTGTGGCAAAGGCTTGGTGAGAGGGTCCGAAATGTTGTCATCCGTTGGTACCTTGCATATCTTGACGTCCTCCCTTTCACAGATTTCTCGAATGAGGTGGAAACGTCTCAAAATGTGTTTGGATCGTTGATGTGACCTTGGTTCTTTTGCTTGGGCAATAGCACCATTGTTGTCACAATAAAGCTCTATCGGGTTAGTGATACTCGGAACGACTTCTAAGTCACTAACGAACTTCTTAATCCAAACCGCCTCCTTAGCCGCATCCGATGCTGCTATGTATTCGGCTTCGATTGTAGAATCAGCAACAGTGCTTTGCTTGGAACTCTTCCAACAAACAGCACCTCCATTTAGCATAAACACGAAACCAGACTGCGATCTATAGTCATCTTTGTCGGTTTGGAAACTTGCATCTGTGTAACCCTTTACAACCAGATCATCTTCCATTCCTCCAAATACCAAGAATACATCCTTTGTTCTTCTCAAGTACTTCAGGATATTCTTGACTGCTATCCAATGGTTCTCACCAGGATCTGACTGGTATCTACTCGTTGCGCTTAGAGCATACGAGACATCGGGTCTAGTACATAACATGGCATACATGATAGACCCAATTGCCGAAGCATATGGAATATCACTCATCCTCTTTCGCTCATCATTTGTCTTAGGACAATGAGTCTTGCTAAGAGTAATGCCATGTCCCATTGGCAAGTTCCCTCTCTTAGAATTTTCCATGCGGAATCTTCTAAGGACCTTGTCAATATATGTACTCTGACTCAAACCAATCATCCTTCTTGATCTATCTCTATAGATCTTGATACCAAGGATATAAGTCGCTTCACCCATATCTTTCATTGAGAAACATTTTCCTAACCAGGACTTGACAGTCTCAAGTGCAGGAACATTGTTTCCAATGAGCAAGATGTCATCGACATATAACACTAGAAATAGCACTATGCTCCCACTTATTTTCTTGTATACACAAGGTTCATCTTCGTTTTTGATAAAGCCAAACTCTTTGACTGATTCATCAAAACGTAGATTCCAGCTCCGGGAAGCTTGCTTCAATCCATAAATGGATCTCTGCAACTTACATACTTTATTAGAATTCTTTGGATCGACAAACCCTTCAGGCTGTATCATGTATACATCCTCAAGTAGGTTTCCGTTAAGAAACGCTGTTTTGACGTCCATTTGCCATATCTCATAGTCGTAATATGCGGCTATGGCAATTAAGATTCTAATAGACTTAAGCATTGCTACAGGCGAAAAGGTTTCATCATAGTCAACGCCATGAGTCTGCCTATACCCCTTAGCAACAAGCCTAGCCTTATAAGTATGTACCTTCCCATCCATGTCGGTTTTCTTTTTGAAAACCCACTTGCACCCTATGGCTTTTACACCTTCGGGTGGATCAATCAAGTTTCAAAATTGATTATCGTACATGAATTTGATCTCGGATTCCATGGCTCCTAGCCACTTATCCGAATCAGGAGTGGACATCGCCTCTTGATAGGAAGTAGGTTCATCATTCTCAATGATTTCTACTTCGTTACTTTCCGTCATGAGAAATCCATATCTCTCAGGTTCGGATTGTATCCTATCCGATCTGCGAAGAACTTGTGTATCTTGAACCGGTTCCACAACAGCTTGTGAATTTGGTTCCGTCTCTACTATTGGCTCTATGTCATTTTCGGGTTCTTGAATTTCTTCAAGATCAATTTTACTCCCACTAGTTTCTTTAGAGAGAAACTCTTTCTCTAGAAAGACACCATGTCGAGCAACAAACACTTTGTTCTCGAATCGGTTGTAAAATTGATATCCTTTCGTTTCCTTAGGATAACCAACGAAAATACATTTATCAGATCTGGGTGCAAGCTTATTTTCAGAAACTAATTTCTTCACATAAGCTTCACATCCCCAAATCTTCATAAAAGATAAACTAGGTTTTCTTCCATGCCATATCTCATGTGGGGTTTTAGGAGCCGATTTAGTAGGGACCTTATTAACTGTGAAAGCAGCTGTTTCCAGTGCATGTCCCCAAAAGGAAATAGGAAGGTTAACTTGACTCATCATCGATCGAACCATATCTAATAGAGTTCGATTTCTCCTCTCGGACACACCATTCCATTGTGGTGTTCCGGGTGGAGTAAGTTCTGAAACAATTCCACAACTTTTAAGATGATCGTCAAATTCTTGGCTTAAATATTCACCACCTCGATCAGATCGAAGTGTTTTAATAGTTTTTCCAAGTTGATTTTGTACTTCATTTTGAAATATTCTAAATATCTCAAATGCTTCACTTTTGTACTTCATCAGATAGACATAGCCATATCTGGATAAGTCATCAGTGAACGTTATAAAGTACCGAAATCCTCCCCTAGCAATGCTATTCATTGGTTCACATACATCAGTATGTATGAGAGCCAATAAATCACTAGCCCTTTCACTACTCTTAGTAAAAGGTGCTTTAATCATCTTGCCCAATAAACAAGATTCGCAAACATCATATGATTCATAATCATATGAGTCTAAATATCCATCTTTATGGAGTTTAGATACGCGTTTCTCGTTTATGTGATCAAGACGGCAATGCCATTTGTATGTGTTGTTCACATCATTTGGTTTAGATTTCTTACTAACATGATAGACATTATCAACATTATTTTCAACATCCAAGACATAAAGGCCATTAAAAGAATGAGCAATACAATAAAGCATGTCATTCAAATAAATTGAAAATTTCTTATTCGCAATAAGAAAATTGTAACCATCATTGTCTAAACATGAAATTGAAATAATATTTCTGCTCAAATCCGGAATATAATAACAGTTATTTAAAACTAAAATTAATCCGCTAGGTAAAGTGACTTCGTAAGTCCCTACGGCCAATGCAGCAACTCTTGCTCCATTTCCAACCCGTAGATCTACTTCACCTTCTTTGAGCAACCTTCTATTCTTTAGTCCCTGCACATTTTAGGCAAATGTGAGATCCACATCCGGTATCTAATACCCAAGAACTAGAAGTAGAAAGTAAAATATCTATCACATAGATACCTGAAGTCATGGCAATCTCATTGCCCTTCTTCTTCAGCCCTTCCTGATAAAGCTTGCAGTTACGCCTCCAATGCCCAGTTTCCTTGCAATGGTAGAATACCGCATCCTTGTGGGATTTGGGTTTAAGCTTCTCAACAACGGCAACCTTTGCCTCCGGTTTAGAAACTTTTGCTTTAACCTTGGGTTTGAATCCCTTTCCTTTATTCACCATCAACACTTGATTGGTTTTCTTGGAAATATTGTTCTCTGCATTCTTAAGCATCCCATGCAATTCAGACAGAGATTTATTCATCCCATTCATGTTATAATTCAAAACAAATTGATTATAACTTTCAGGGAGTGAATGCAATATCATAACCGTAGCCAGCTCTAACTGGATAGGATATCCAAGCCTCTCAAGATGTTCGAGGTGACCCTTCATTTTCAACACATGAGGCCCAACAGGTTGACCTTCAATCATCTTGCATGAATGAAGAGCCTTCATAGTGTCAAACCTTTCCTGACGTGCTTGCAACTGGAACATTTCCTTCAAATGATTTCCTAAATCATAGGCTTTCATCTGTACAAGGTCCTTCTGAAGAGCCTTACACATGGTAGCAAGCATCAAGCAACCAACATCAATAGAATCATCCACATGTTTCTTATGTTGGTCCTTTTCAGCTTTAGTTGCATTAGCAGCAGGCTCGGGTGGAACGGGTCCATCGAGAATGTACAACTTCCTTTCCTGTTTGAGAACAATTCCCAAATTGCGGATCCAATCCACAAAGTTGTTGCCATTCTCTTCTAACTTGTCCTTCTCAAGGACAGATCGCAGTGACAGATTTTGATTAGTGTTAACAGCCATTGATCTACAAAGATATGCAACAAATATGAACACATATAAGTACCAATTTCATTTAAGAGATTAATTAACGTATATCACAAATACTCCCATTAAATTATATAACCTTCTTATACAATCATGCATAATATAATTTAATAGGCTAAGACCCAACTTTAATTTAATTTCAAGTCGGCTATGGCACGACTGCTCAAAATTAAACTAAAAAGGTAGATAACATTTATCAATCATATCAACATATGACTCTTAGATCCTTTATGAGATTATAGACATCATATGTCACATGTTTCAATCCCATCTTATGCCTTAGGCCCAAGCATTTTGATCGCCTAATTGAGTTCAACCATTTTAAACGTATAGCAATCACCGTTTGCTCATCTTGATCATACAAAGATAGAATTAATGTACCTCGCTGTGGTGTAGCCTACATAAAACTATCCGTGTACTCACAAGTGTTTAAACATGGGTGGCATAAACAAACTCAAATTTCAATGAAGGTTCATTTTTCATGTTTATCAATTAACATGGCAAGGTTGATTCATGAAAACTATATGAGCATTATTATGAACATGGAATGATGCAACAAAAATCACATTTGATGTGTAATTACTAGTACGTGGCATCGTATCCAAAGTTATCCCACACTTCCCAGAAGTGCCTGCGGGGAAGATCTTGACTTCCAGCCTATATACTAAGTAATACATCAAAACCCATATTATAGATTAATCACATTAATCACATAATTCAATTCATAATCATGGCATATCTACATATACAATTACTTCCATAAGCAAATCCCATATAACTTCATATTCTAAATCATATTCATCATGAAAATTAACATAGTCACATTATATAATTATCATGATAATCTAATATAAACATCATGAACGGGGCTCTGATACCACTGTTGGGTTTCGAGGGTCCATGCGCAGCGGAATAATGCAATTAACTCGAAAACTCGGAGCCCTAGGAATCGTTCTAGATGATTAATTAAGAGTAATGATTTAGAAATACCAACCTTGTGTGCTTTTATCGTTGATAAACGTGACCCAACTCCAGATTGACGATTTTGTGAATCCTTGATGAACGATTGTTGAATCACGAACGGAAGATCTTGAAGAGCGAAGATCCTCTATGTGTATCCACGCGATGAACGAACCCTAGAACTCTTCTAGGAGGATTGCTAGATCCCTCGATTGAAACTCCTTTCAATCTATGAAGTTTTATGGAATTGGTGTGATGATTTCAATTCACAATTGAAAAACCTCTCAATTTTGTGTTTCTATAAACTCAAAATTCGTGACTGGCTGCTAGGGTTGAAGAGGGATACTATTTATACTTTATAAATATTATACCCTATTAAAAACCCTAAGCAAATTCGGTTTCAGCGTTACAGCGTACGTGGGCGGTCGCCCACAAGGAGCTGGGCGGTCGCCCATGTGTACAGCGCCTAATCCCCTTATATGAAAACCAACATGGGCGGTCGCCCATAAGGGCAAGGGCGGTCGCCCATCAAGACAGTCTCCAATGCCTTGTTTTCGAATAAACATGTGCGGTTGCTCATGACCCTTTGAGCGGTCGCCCAAGTCAACCATTGACTTGTGGGCGGTCGCCCATGGCACACTTGGGCGGTCGCCCATCACACCAGAATCCATAATTCCATTTTTGACAATTCGTTCGATGCGTGTGACCCCATAGGACTATATTATGTTGGCAATGAGTTCGATCACATCGATCCTCATAAGACATGAGCGGACTCTAGCAAGCCATCATGTCTACCCAAATAATATAATGCAAAGTTCGATTTCCTATATAGAACATATCACAATCCCTTTGTCACATGATGTTATATTGAAATGAGTCATGGTCCAAGTCAACTCATATTGTTCAATGCTTTTTCGTTACCAAGTAAATTGATTAATCGAATGATATTAATCACATTAATTCATTCGGGCATGGCCATGCACTACATCAATCTTACTTACGAGTGGCCTAGCAAACATCTCTCTTTACGAGGGACAAATTTCCATCTTGACTTATCATTCTTCCCAACAAGAATCATATCATGCCAATAATAGCCCTTATTGTTATCCGGTTAAAGACAACGTTAAACTATATCAAACATGATATTCATCGAGTGGAAGACGATGATAATCTCAGGTCAAAAGATATCAATGATATAACTATATGAGATTTAATTATGACATACGACCATGACATAAATCTCATAATGGGTCAAGTCCAGTACCTTGTTCTCTAACAAGTACCCATGAATCTAATGTGCATCTCCATGCATATAATCATCATATGATTATCCATTAGACTTCATACTAGTGCTTCATAAGTACTAGAGACACGATTATTTAAGTAAACATGCAAACACATATAATAATCAAAGTAATAATCTCATATATAAATGAAAATGACATTACAAATAGGTCTATCTCTATAGGCCTAGGGCACTAACACCTACAGTAAATAAATCCATAAGCAGATGGGTGGTGGGTTCTCGCCGAAGAGCGCGACAAACAGTGATAAAACATGTCAAACACTCTTATCGCGTTTGGGTGAAGCTCGGCTATTGCCGCCTGAGCTTTGAAAAGGACAAGTGAGATGAAGGGATCTATGGGAATCCTAAGTCCGGCATCCAGTTGGGACGGGAAAATCACGATGCCATCTTGTCTATGCCTAATAACTGAAAGAGACATCTCGCCATCATAGGCGGCAATGTGATAGTCGAGATGGTTGATATTGTACTTAGTATGGAAAGGAGTTATATGGGGGTCCTGGGAAAGGCTAGTTCCCGCTGCAGCTGAAGTAGAGGGGTTATTGGTCAAGGTAGAATTCCCGCCGGTTGAAGAAGAAACGCCGGGGGCTCCCAAGGTGGACATCTCGCCTGAATCAGAAGAAGAAACAATTTGTTTATAACGGTTCCTATTAACTAAAGATCTCACAGCGAGAAAATCAGTATCAGAGCTGTCAGAATACGTGGGAGGGCCATAAAAGCGGCAAAGGTGTTCACAAAGTTCACGAGGAGTAAAAAATGTTTTGGACATGGGGGCTGAGAAGTGAAGAAAACATTTACCCCTAATCTCTACGGCATCAATTATGGCGGGATCTACCCTATTAATTCTAAGACAATTTACCAAGTCATCTCGCGGGATTCTCGCCCATATTCCCCTAGTTAGATAGTAAATGCCGCCAGTTTTTTGACATTGGACATATCTAATTTGTCTAAGGCAATTTTTAAACCTAGTCATGGCGACAAGCAAAATTTAAAGAAAGCAAGGAAAAACTAAGGATCCAAGTGATTACCTGGAAAATACGAAGGATCGTTGATGAAATCAAATATTGTTTGAAGGTTCGCCGGAATATCTAAAGTATGACCGAAGGTTTTACCTTCCAGGGTGATTAAATGGAAGAATCGGGCTGAAAAGTAGCTATTTTTGGGTGGAAAGCAAGGGAAAACAAGAATCAGGCTACTGGGATGAAGGAGATTGAACGAGAGAACGGTAGCAAGATCGCCAGAGTAAGCACTAAGGTTGCCGGAAGTCAAGAGGGGATTTTTAATGCAGAGAGACGAAAAAAGGTAAAGGAAGGAGGGGGGAGGTTATTTATATGAGGAGAATATCAACGGGTTTTTGGGGAGCAGTTAAAATTAATTAGCCCCCAAAATTTTAAAATTCCCCCCATTTAATGATTTCAAATTTCAAAACGTCTTTTCATATGTCTTGTCACAACTGTCAGTCAGTCAAGTGACCTTAGGAGAGTGACACGTGGCGTACAGGTGTCAGTACCGTGTAAATCCTCGCGAGATGGATATCCTTAGGCGGGAAGCGGCGAGTTGCCTGAAATTTCTCGCCTGGAAAATGAATGATCCAGGTCTTGAAATTGGGGGCTACTGAAGTGGTTGTGGGATAAAGAGTGGGCCGACACAGTACAATGGGCTCATTGGGTTCAGTAGGTCAAATAGTCTGAGATAGGTTATGGGTATGAAAGACAGTGAATTAAATAATAAATATTATCTCTTATTTAATCGGCCAAAATTAGTATCAGCGACAAGGGCATATATGGGCATCAGATTGAGTATTATGCGAGAAATACGATTGGCGGGAAATGACTTAATGAGAATAGTCTTCGAGCGGCAAGTGTTTGGTCAGACTAGGTGACTATCCCGCATGGTTCCTATATAAGAGCGGAGACCAGGCGACAAGTTTGATTGATAAGTGACGAGTGCCTGTGGCGTTGACACGTGGATGACCCCCATAACGGACAATAGTTGATGTGACATGGTAAGTAGTACTTTCTTACTGACTTTGAGGGCAGTTGACCCAAGGGGCAGGAGAGGTTGACACGTGTCCCTAGGAGTATGGCCTATGATTACATAGTGGTATAAAAACGTGAGATGCTGCATTTTTTAGTAAGTTTTATTCTCTCTCTAAACTCCCTCTCTCCATAACTCTTTCCATTGATATTTCCTTTAAAACGGTTACTGATTCTCACGCCGGAGGGGTTTTACCGGAGTCACCCCCGATTTAGTTCACCATTGTTCATTTGTGTGTAGGAGCCAAGGTGGACCATCCCAAGAAGACCAGCCGGAATATCCTCTTGGATAACTGTGGATTCAGCTCCTGTACAACACCATTTTTTCTGTGTAGCATCAGTATCTCAATTTATACTGTTCATACATATTCTTTACTTGAAAATAATTACCTTAAATATACGTCAAAAATATGTGGGAATGTTTGGATTTGGGTCAAATGATGTGGGCACTATAATCTACTTGCAAACTTCATTTTTGCCTTTAACAACCTCAAGAAAGTAAGGATTGTGTGCGAAGAATGTTGAAATCTCCTTTTCATGACTGAAAAATGTTCATTATGTCCGACAGTTATTAAAAGCATTGCCATTTTTTCTTGAATGAATATGCATCTACTATCTTGTAGCCGCCCCTTTGTTTGAAATGGTCACATATATTATTATTTTTTATTTTAAAAGCATTGCAATTCCAAAATGAATTATTATTTTTTAATTTATACTCCCTCCGTCCTACGTAAGAGCATCCACAATGGGAGCTTTTTGAGAGCTTTTAATTTTCATGAGAGTTTTTTCCCATTGTAAAGAAAGTTGGAAAGCTCCTTCCTAAAGAGCAACTCCTTCTACAAAGAGCTCTCTCTAGGAGCTCTTTCCATTAATTTCCGCCATTTTCCAATGTTGAACATTAAATAAAACAATAATTTTTATTTTTCTTAATATTTTCCTTCATAGAAAAATGCAAGAAAATAATTTAATTTTGGATGTAGGGGCCATAAAAAAGTTGATGAAAAAGCTCTACCATTGTGAAAATGCTTGAAGGTTTTTGTTTTTGAGTTGTTTATGATGTGTCACTTGAAAATTGCAAAAAAATTATGAAAAAAGCTCTTGTCATTGTCATTGTGAATGCTCTAAGTGTGGACCTACTTTTTGAGTATGGAAATTAAGGAAAAGTAGGAGAGAGAAATAGGTAGAGAAGATGTTTGTGAGTATGAAACATTAAATAAGAGAGATAATGAGTGGGAGAAATAGTTAGGAGAGAAAATGCTGTGAGTGTAAAAGTGAAGTAGGAGAGAGAAGGAGTGGGTGGACTAGTGAATATTCTTTGCCATTTTTAACAGTCCACACTGATATGGGACTTCCCAAAAAGAAAAAAAATCTACACTTACATGAGACATGAGACGGAGGGAGTATATGTTAATATTTGATGGCATTATTATTGATATGTTATCTTGAATGGGGGAGTATTTCAAGTTTTTGCTTGATAAATTGATCGATTTTGGTTTAAGGTGACATTTTCAATTGGTGGAAAGGGACTTGGATGTTTGTATTTTAGTGGTCGAGATCCTATTTCAATTACAAGGATGTTTAGTCCGGCTTTGCTTCTTGTACTTGCATCTTTGTTTGATACCAAACAACCTTATTCCACTAATCCATTTCTTTCTAGTCAAACTCTGCCGTTTGGCTTGCGGAATTGGCTATTTCGTCGATAAAATGAAATGATTAATTTCGTTTGATCCATTTCTTTGTTGTGTTAGATTCAAAATTTTCATTCTCCCGGATTGATCAGTTTCTTGGCTTGATGGAATTTGTCATTTCCTTCAAATATGAGAGAAATGACCAATTCCCTTGACAATGAAATTAAAAAAAAAAACAAAAAATTATGACCAAAATACCTCCACCTACCCCCACCCCCACCCCCACAATTTTTTTTTTTTTGCATACCACCTGCCCTAATCCCCCCCCCCCCACCCTCCCCCCCTACGATTTTTTTTTTTTTTGCATACCCCCGCCCTACCCTCCCATCCACCCCCCACCCCCTCCCCCACATTTTTTTTTTTTTTTTCGCATACCCCCCGCCCTACCCCCCAATCCAAACTCCCCACCCCCTACCCCCTTCCCCCACGAATTTTTTTTTCCATCGAAGGATGAATTTGACATTTTATATGATTTCATTTCATTTCATTCCTATAATTTGTATTTTCAAATCAAACATGATTTGTCAAGGAATTGAATGACAATTTCATTCCATTTCGTGCCATCCAAACGGAGGGGTTTGACCAGTTTTTTTCCATTTCAATTTATTCAGGAATTCAATTCCATTGACCATTCCATTGCTTCACTTTTTTTCCATCAAACCAAACGGCCCCTCTTCCATTGCTTCACTTTTTTTCCATCAAACCAAACGGCCCCTCTGATTTGGATTTGTTCCTCCACTCTCTTATGTCATCTATATTACAGTAACCAAGTAAGAAATTTAAACAATGGGAGTCAAATTTATTTAAGAAATAAATACTTCCTCCGTCCCGTTAATATTAGCACACTTTCCTTTTTGGGCGTCCCGCTAATATCCGCACACTCCCAAAAAGGAAACTTTATATTAATAAAATATTCACCCAACCCCACTCATTCTCTCTCTTACATTATTTTAATACTGGCTTGTCATTATAATTTATTACACCCTCCACTCATTCTCTCTCCACTCATTCTTTTACACTCACAACATTTTATTAAAATATAATATTTCTTAATTCCCGCGCAAACAGTGTTTGTGCTAATACTAATGGGACGGAGGGAGTATTATAATAGAAATCCAATTTTATCATAAAAAAGGGTTAAAATAATAATCTGATGCAAAATTTACATAGAATTAAGGAGATCAAAATGTAAAATTTTGTGAAATGGATTTGGTATGGTACGCAATTAAAAAAATAAACCGAATAAACCCGCTTGGACACGGCCGGCTATCAGTATTTCATTTAACGTTTACAGTCCCGCCTAACCATTTTATAATTATGTGACATGTCTCTATTATAATCAAAGTAGTACATGCTCGTATCCAAGGTCACGTGAGATTTTTTTTATTTTTTTTATATATCAAAAAAAAAATGGCCACCCATGTCGTACGACATATATAGTTATGAGGGCAAAACGGGAAAGAGACAAAACAGTGAGGGCAAAATGGGAATTTCCGCCAATGAAATTATTCACTCTACTGTAGCAAACACCACTGTGATTTATAATATAGATTATAACTATTTTTATTTTTAAATATGTAGTTAGAATAATTTAACTGTCTTAATTTTATACTAATAAAAACCTACAGAAATTAATAATTTTTTCTCGTATTCAATATATATAAATGTACACTTATTTTCAAAAAAGAATAATTAAATAAAGATTTTTTTTAAAGAGTAATAAACACAGTTGCATTTCGTTGAAATTGATAGAATTTGCTTATATTTTTTTCCTTTTTTTGTTTATATTTGAAACCAAAGGGAATAACAAATGTCTTTTTATTTTTTTCTTTTTCATAAAAAAAAACGTTAAAAATAAAAATATTTTCTTTTACACGATATCTCAAGTCACCTTAAGAAATGTCTTAAAGACTCGGAATTGGCACTCTCTGGAAATCGTTTTTAGCGTTTAATTAGATCCACGTTATGAAGTAACAACCGTAGATTATTCTAGCACATTGCAATTATGTTTTCTCTTATAAATTAACAACTCCAAACGAACTGCCCTAATCCCTCTCTTTCTCTCTCTCTAAGATTTCTCAAGTTCCGAAATCATTGTTTGTGAAATGGCGAACGGCATTCGTTACTTCGAACTGTTCAACAAAACCAAGATTCCTTCTGTTGGCCTCGGCACCTGGCAGGCCGATCCCGGCGTCGTCGGCCAAGCTGTCGCCAACGCCATCAAGGTCCATCCCTAAGTCCCTCCCTGAGTCTCATTCTTTATTTATTCTCCGATTTTTTTTTTTTTTAGTTTTATGTTGGAGAAATGTTATCACTCTATAAGTTTTAGTATGTGGAGATTATTTCCTGATGATTCCAGCTTATTTCTGTATGTATGTATAATCTGTTTCTATTTTGTGTTGTTACTGTATTTAATTATTTTCTTTTTCAGAAATTGATTGACCTAGTTTTGACGTTGCCGATGTGAGAATGCAAAAACCTTGGCTGTTTATTCACAATATGTCAATATATATAGTTACAATTGGAGTCCTAATTGTACAAGAATTGTGAGATCCTATCTATACAAGGAAGATATGTTTTCCTAATCTATGTATGTAACAATATTTACCAAAAACAAGAAGTAAATGTAGATTAGAAACAATTGTAATTTAGGAAACAACAATCCAAGTCTGTGAGGGTTCTGCTGCACGGCAAGGCGGGCGCCTCGGCCAGGACGAGGCGGGCGCCTCGGCCAGGACGAGGCGGGCGCCTGGTGGCCAGTAGCCTTGGCCGAGGTTTGGAGCCGGTGAGGCGGCCGCCTTGGCCATTCTGATGCGTGTGCCTCGAGTGCAGTTGGTGCGGCCTTGGTGAGTTCCATTTGAGGCGAGCGCCTAGATGTCAATGAGGCGGGCGCCTCGTCTGCAAGTGTCTTTTGTGCAATGTCCTTGGGATGTGGTTCATCAGTCTTGATACGCCCCCGCAAGATGGACGATCCTTGGAGAAGTCCAATCTTGGAGATAAGGTGTTGGAAGCGTATTCGAGGTAGAGGTTTTGTAAGGACATCGGCAAGTTGATTCGAACCCGCAATGTGTTGCACACGGAGAGAACCGGACTGAATTTGCTCACGATCAAAGTGAAATGAGAGGGCCACGTGCTTCATTCGATAGTGGAAGACCGGGTGTGCGGAGTAGGTTGTGGCTTCGAGGTTATCACAGTAAATCACGGGTGTAGCATGTGATGAAAACCCAAGCTCAGTAAGTAAGTTTCCAACCCAAGTAAGTTCAACTGCAGTGTCTGCGATAGCCCGAAATTTTGCTTCAGTGGTGGACCGAGCAAGGACACGTTGTTTCCGGGAGGACCAAGTTACCGAGTTTTTACCCAGATAGACAAGCAAGCCAGAGGTGGATACAAAATCATCTTTGTCACCAGCCCAATCCGCATCACAGAATGCATGGAGAGAAGGAGGGGATAATGCATAAATCTGAAGACCGAGGTGCATAGTGCCATGAAGATAGCGTAGGAGACGCTTCAGTGCAACCCAGTGAGAAGATTGGGGATTTTGCATGAACTGGGCAAGTTTGTTGACCGAGAAGGCAATGTCGGAACGAGTGAATAATAAATACTGAAGTCCACCAACAATAGCATGATAGGAGGTAGGGTCAACGGCGGGAGTGGCAGTGGACCTGGTGAGAGGTGGTGATGCTACCATGGGAGTAGGAAGTGGTTTGCAGTCGATCATGTTGTGGCGGGTGAGAAGATCATGGATGCATTTAGTTTGTGAGAGGAGGATCCCATTATGGTTTGGAACGACTTCGACACCCAAGAAGTAGGACAGAGGATCAAGATCCTTGAGGGAGAATCGATTGGATAGATTGGAGATGAATGAATGAAGTTGAGAGGGAGAAGGCCCGGTGACAATGATATCATCAACATAGACTAAGAGATAAATTGGGGATGGAGATCTGTTGTAGATAAACAGAGAGGGATCGGCTAAGGAGGGGTGAAAGCCATATGATGTGAGGTAGGATTTTAGTTCTTGAAACCAAGTCCGGGGGGCCTGTTTGAGACCATAGATGGCCTTTGACAGAGGACAAACAGAGGATGGGTTGGTGGAATCCTCAAAATCGGGGGGTTGTGTCATAAAGATGGTTTCAGAGAGGGTACCTTGAAAGAAGGTGTTGTTGACATCAAGTTGGCGGAGGGGCCAATGGTTGGTTGTGGCAAGGGAAAGAAGTAGGCGAACTGTAGCCGGTTTGACAACGGGACTGAAGGTTTCGGTGTAGTCAACATCGGGTTGTTGGCGAAAACCCTTGGCTACAAGTCGAGCTTTGTACTTCTGAATGGTGTTGTCGGGATTGTATTTGATGCGAAAGACCCACTTGCATCCGACAATGTTATGTGCTGTGGTAGGTGGAACCAAGGACCAAGTGTTGTTGCGGGTTAGAGCTTGGAACTCTTTAATCATGGCATTACGCCAATGGGGTATGGATAGGGCTTGTTTGGTGGTGGTGGGAAGGCTAGTGGGGGAAGTGAGAAGGGAGAGGTTGGCATATTTGGGGTTGGGTTTGGAGATGCCATGGGATAGTCTAGTGGTGATAGAGCGGGTGGGGGGGTAGGGGGTGGGGGGTTGGTAGTGGGTGGGGATATTTCAAGCTGAGATGGGTTTGTTGGTTCAGTTAGGGTGGTGTTGGGAGAAGGATGGGTTGGGGACGGAGGAGTGGTGGGAGGAGGAGGGGGGTGGGGTTAGGAGGGGGAGGTGGGATAGAGGAGGTGGTGTCAAGATGGGGAGGAACAGGGTGTGCCGTTCAGAGGGAGGAGGAGTGGAAGGTGTGGGGGATGTGGTGGTGAGGGAGTTGTATGGAAAGGTGGTTTCAACAAAGCGAACATGACGGGAGGTGTAGGCTCGATGGGAGGTAGGATCAAGGCAGTAATACGTACTTTGCGTGGGCGAGTAACCAACGAAGATACATAGGATGGATTTTGGGGCTAGTTTGTGGGTAGTGTATGGGCGAAGCCAAGGGTAGCAGAGGCAGCCAAAGCTGCGTAGCTTGGTGTAGTTAGGAGGGAAGCTAAATAGACGGAGGTAGGGGGAGTCATTGTCTAGGGTGGGTGTAGATAATCTGTTTATGAGGTAAGTGGCAGTGGTGAGGGCGTAGGGCCAAAGGGTGAGGGGTAGGTTGGCATGGGAAAGGAGGGTGAGACCCGTTTCAACAATGTGGCGGTGACGACGTTCGGCATACTCGTTGTGTTCAGGAGTGTGAAGGGGAGTGGTGAGATGGGTGATGCCGTTTTGGCCAAGGGTGGGTGTGAGTTTGAGTACTCACTTCCGTTGTCAGAGTAGACTTGAATGATGGGGCGATTGAAGTATTTTTCGACTAGAGCTTTGAAGCGGAGGAAGGTGTTGTAAGTGTCGAATTTGTGTTTGAGAGGGTAAAACCAAATATATTTGGTGAAGTGATCAACAAAGATGACATAGTATTTGAAATTGTCAAGTGAACGAATTGGAGAGGTCCATACATCCGAAAATATGAGGTCAAGGGGAGCATGTGAGACAAGAGAAGATGATGCAAATGGCAGCTTATGACTTTTATTAATGAAACAGGAGTTACATGGAGGTAAACTAGAAGAAATAGATAAACTAAACTTGCTACGTAATAAGTTAAGAACAGGGGAAGCGGGATGTCCTAGTCTATGATGCCACACAGCTACGAAGAGAGAGTTCTTGAATGAGCTTGAACGGGCGGAGGGTGCCAAATGTAGACTCCATCCTCAAGGTTTCAATGGATAAGTGTTTGACTCGTGACTTTGTCCTTGATAAGAAAAGAAGAATGTGAGAATTCAATGATGGCATTGTTGTCACGACAAAACTGAGATACGGAAAGAATATTACGAGTAATAAGTGGGACATGTAAGACGTTATTAAATTTAAGAAGAGAAGAGGATGTGGGGAATGAGAAGGAACCTATGTGAGAGATTGGAAGAGAAGAACCGTCGCCGATAATGACTTCGTCACTGCCATTGTAGGGTGTGTGAAGGGCAAGGTTGGAAAGATCGTTGGTTATGTGATTGGTTGCACCACTGTCAATAAGCCATGAGGGAGAGGGAGGAGGGTTGGGATGGGATGCGGTGTGAGCTTGGGGGTTAGGGTTTGGAGTTCGGTTTTGGCGATGGAGGGGAGGGAAGTTTACGGTGGGGTGGTCACGTTTGAATTGGCGATATTGGGAGATAACATGTCCAATATTGCGACAATATTGTCACTTTCCGTTAAAGGGGCAAAGGGAGGAGGAAGGGTTATGGGAAGGGGAGGTATTGGTGTTGCGGTAAGAGTTATAGTTAGGTGGATGGGCGGGTGTGGGCGGTGGTGGGGAGAGGAGAGGTGGTGGTGGATTGTTTTAGGGTGAGTTCATGTTGGATGAGTTTTTCATGTAGGGCTTCAAAGGAAATAGGGTTGTCTCGGGCTCGGGTGGAGTCGATGACGGGTTTGAAGGTTTCATAGTCTAAGCCTTTAAGGATGGTGTAGATAATATCCTCGAAATCCATGGGTTTTCCAAGGATGGCAAGATTGTCGGTGTAGGATTTGACGGCATTCATGTATTCGGAGATGAATAGTTGGTTTTTGGTAAGGTTTGCAAGGTTGTCTTTGATTTGAAGGATGTGACCACGGGAGGGATTGGCATAGGTGGTTTTGAGGATGGTCCAAGCTTCGTTGGAGGTTTTGGCTTGGTGGACAAGGGGAGCAATGGCGGGATCTAAGGTTCCTACGAGGGCTCCAAGGATAAGGCGATCTTGGCGAGACCAAATAATGGCTGCCGGATTGGGAACAGAGTTGGTGGTGGCTGGTTTGGCCGGTTCATCATCCGTTTCAACGGTGGCGGGGGTGTTGATGGTGATGTTGTCCTCGTGTTTTGGGTGGGTGCCATCGACAAACTTTAAGAGGTCGAGTCCAAAGAGGATGGAAGTTATTTGGGATGCCCATATGAGATAGGTTAGGGGGGTGAGGGTGCGGCAATAGGATAAGTTTATTAGGAAAAGAGGTTGGTCGGGTTGGGCAGCGTTTGGAATGGTGGAGGAGGCTCCGGCCATTGCAATGGTGGGGTGGGGCTGCCGAGATTTAGGAAAGGTTTTCGGGGTTTTGGGACTTGAATCTTACAGCTCTGATGCCATGTGAGAATGCAAAAACCTTAGCTGTTTATTCACAATATGTCAAAATATATATATATATATATATATATATATATATATATATATATATATATATATATATATATATATATATATATATATATATATATATATATATATATATTTTGACATATTGTGAATATATATATATTGGAGAGTCCTAATTGTACAAGGATTGTGAGATCCTATCTATACAAGGAAGATATGTTTTTCTAATCTATGTATGTAACAATATTTACCAAATACAAGAAGTAAATGTGGATTAGGAAACAATTGTAATTTAGGAAACAACAATCCAGGTCTGTGAGGGTTCTGCTGAAGGTTCTGCTGCACGGCGAGGCTGGCGCCTCGGCCAGGACGAGGCGGGCGCCTGGTGGCCAGTAGCCTTGGCCGAGGTTTGGAGCTGGTGAGGCGACCGCCCTGGCCCTTCTGATGCGTGCGCCTCGAGTGCAGTTGGTGCGGCCTTGATGAGCTCCATTTGAGGGGGGCGCCTGGATGTCAATGAGGCGGGCGCCTCGTCTGCAACTGCAAGTGTCTTTTGTGCAGTGTCCTTGGGCTGTGGTTCATCAGTCTTAGTCTTGATAGCCGATCATATAGTATTATGGGAACAATTGATCTGCTTCACTTTTTGAATTTGTCTCAGAATTAGGAAACATTTTTTGATATGAGAAAGAGATTGGCCTGTTTTTCAAGTTACACTAGTACATTACTTCATTTGGCCCGAAAGTGATTTACTGCTTACATGTTATGGTTTGAATCATTCCTATGCAAGTTGGAACAATTAGTAAGGTTGACTGTCGTATAGTTGGATCTCTATTGCTCTCCCCTTTCAAGGTTTTTTTTGTCTTTTCTTCTCAAGGTATGCTGTGTTTTATTCGTGAGAAAAAAAGTAATCTATGTTTGCGCACTATCAAATAGATTTTCGTTTCATATTTCTTTCGATACATCTGAAACAATGAAAACTTAAAAAAAAAATTACAAAATACAGCTACGATTTCAAATTTCAATTTGCAAAGAAAATCACATTCCTGCAGAGAATCACCTGAACAGGATGAAATAGAACAACAAAGAAATTGAGAGCGGAAGAGAGTAAGGAGTCAGGACTCAGGAGTGTGTCGGTGTTTGATCGAGAGGGAAAGAGATTAGAGAGCGAGGGCGATGAAAACTGAAAAGAAAACCCTAGAAAAGGAACGGCCTAACTAAGCAACGCAAGCAGTAATTGGTCGTCGTTTTGTGCCGAAAGAAAATAAAAATAAAAAAGTGGGTTGGCTCGCCCCGCACCAAACCCGTTTTGGCCCGCATCCGTATGGGCCCGCCCCACCCCTATTGGGGGCGGGCTGGCCCGACGGGCTCAACCCAAATTGACGTCTCTACATCTGTAACTCTGTTATGGAATCATATACTCCCTCCGTCCCGGCCGACTTAGGACTTTTTGCCATTTTGGGCGTCCCACCCGACTTAGGACGGCCCAAAATGGAAACCTTAAATCACTATTCTCTCCACCCATTCTCTCTCCTACATTATTTTAATACTCACAACACCATTATAATTTACTATTTCCTCCACTCATTCTCTCTCCTATTTTTAAATTACACTCACAACATTTACCTTTTCCTTAATCCCCGTGCCATTTCAAAAAATCCTAAGTCGGCCGGGACGGAGGGAGTACATATTAACAATAATTATTGGTATTGTTCAGTTGAGGTTTATCTAAGATTCTGCTTGGGTTCCTGTCATGTTATCAACTTTAACCTATACAATTCGTGGAAAAAAAACCATAATTTTGAATATTTTGTTTTGTTGTTCCTATGTCTGAATAGGAAAATGTGCTAACTTTGCTAGGTTAGACTGGAGATGACCTACAGGTCCTAAATGGAATGAAATCTCTTAACTTTTTATTCTATAAAGTTTTATTCCTTTTTCTTATCTAATCAAAATGGAATCTGAAATTTTCTTTATATCACGTGTACTTAAAGAGCCTGGTTTTGGTCTTTCCTTGTGTACCCAAAAAAAGAGCCTGGTTTTGGGTCATTGTTTCTGCAGCTCTATAAATTTTTCTTTAATTAAGTTCAAAAAGAAAAGTTCTACAGCATCATATTTTCTTTTTCGGGAGTGGCTGAAAAGGGATTGACCTATGAACTTGACACCATAGAACCTACAAAGGTGTGAACCATATCATATGGGTTGTTCCTTCACTTATGTACTATGCAAATGCAATATCACATTTGCATTTACCTTTTGGATCTGACTGACCTTAGCGAATTCAGAATTTTATTGTGGTATGTCATACGCGAATAAAAGTTCAAGTGTTGCTTTTCATTTGACCAGTCATTGTTTTTCTTCTGGTTATGCAATTACTCAATAGAGCGAAATGCTAATGTATTTTCTATTCAATGTTTCTTATATGATATGTACTATATTTACTCAGTTTATGAATATTATGTAGCTTACGTTTATGTTGATTTGGGATGTCTTGTGTGAAGAGATTTCGTTGCTTAAGGTACTTCAACTTTATTCCTTTGCATAATATGACTAATTGAACCAATTGTGGTTCTTCTCTCTGCAGGTTGGGTACCGCCATATCGATTGTGCTCAAGCTTATGGCAATGAGAAAGAGGTGTGGAAGTTTTCATAGTTTGTCTCATGAGTATTTATTTTCCGTTGTCAATTCATCAGATATTTGTGGTTTGGAAAGTCTAAAATTCGTATGTTGGAAACAAATGTTAGATTAATGGACCTTCAGAATTTTGGGGGTATGATACTAGGTCAAGTAATTACCTTTTTAGGTTTTGATTATTATTAATGTTTGGCCTTATCACGAGAGGCTCTTATCCGAGAAACTTCAATCCAATATATGGCTCAATTCCAGAGTAATTTTATAGCCTATATAGTCAAGAGTCTAAAACATGTACACGTCAAGAGTCTAAAACATGTACACTAATATGTAGTAATAAATCTAATATCTATGGCATTATGACATTGACCATGTTTTGGCCTTTAGATTGGTTCAACTTTGAAGAAGCTGTTTGAAGATGGTGTGTTGAAGCGAGAGGATTTGTGGATTACTTCAAAACTCTGGTTTGTCCTGATCCTTCTCTTCTTAAAATGGTATACTTGGATTGGATACATGTATATATATGAAACAGACACATATTGGAATTGGACATGTATTCTCATTACGCCTGGCTGATAACCAGGGATGTCAATAGAGAGAAATAAAAAGAAATAAGACTAGTCCTATAATCATCACATGCGTTGAAAAAGGACCTTGTTTGGTATGGGTGATTTTAAAAGATTAAAATGTTGATAAGTTTACAATTTATTGACAACAATATGCTACAACTAAGTTTAGGGTTAGAGACATGGATGTTTGGAAAAAATTACAAATTAAATGGTATGTCAAAATACTAAATGCTGTAGTCATGTTTCTTAAACGTCGGCAACATGTTTTAAATTACAATAAATATGTTAGTGAGGGCTTTTATTGTTGTTTTAAATTCGATAAAAAAATTAAAAAAAATTGTTTTAAATTTTAAAGAGTAAACCTTGGAGAGATTATGGTGGACAAATATGACAGATTTTGGTATCATATTTAGGACATAAATAACTTTCCAGTTTAATAATTACACCTATTTCTAATCAATTGACTACCAAAACTCTTAGAAATCAAGAATGTGACTTTGGAGCTCATCGAGGCAAGCTAATAATGTTATTGGACATAAATAACTTTCCTGTTTAATAACTTTCCAGTTTTTCACTATCCAAATCTATATTTGCAGGTGTTCAAATCAAGCACCAGAAGATGTAGCAGCGGCGTTGGACAGCACATTGCAAGATTTGCAGATTGACTATCTTGATTTATATCTTGTATGTATGCATTATGTGAAGCTTCTTATGCTTGTTTCTTTTCTTTTGGTTCATGTACTTGATAGGGTTTCTTAGTCTGTTATTTTTACCGTCCCTCGAAGAGACCACTTTGAAAGTCTCACATATTTAAAAGTTTTCAATTTCATGCTCCTCTTTTATGCTGCATTTAACTACAATAATTTAGTGCGACACATATGAGCAAAATCATGTTTTTGGAGAGTTAAAATGAATAACACGGAAGTTTAATTTTGAAATATATTCTATTAGGGACCGACAAATCTAAAGCAGGGTCCCCTCTTTATTGGAGAAAACAATGAATGAATTTAAGGCTTGATCTATTGTAGAAACAGTATATTTTCTTTGCAACCAATTTCTTTTGATCTTCTGTTAGATTTGTTTTCCTTTCAACTGTGTAGTGAAAAGGACTCTGTTTGAATTGATAGATAAGACAACTATTGATAGATAGGATTACATAATTAGGATTTTGCCTTTCCCCTTTTAATTCTAACCCCTCTTTCCCATTGTTATTTCCACTTATGGAGCTTTTCATTCCTTTTAAGATCCACTGGCCCGTGCGAATGAAAAAGGGAGCAGTTGGCTTTAAGCCTGAAAACCTTGTTACAGCAGATATACCTGCCACATGGAAAGCCATGGAAGCACTTCATGATACTGGAAAAATTCGAGCCATTGGTGTTAGCAACTTTTCTGTGAAGAAACTAGGAGATTTGTTGGATGTAGCTCGTGTTCCCCCTGCTGTCAACCAGGTCGAGTGCCATCCTTCATGGCAACAGACCAAACTGCGAGACTTTTGTAAACTAAAGGGCGTTCACCTATCTGTGAGTTGACTTATTTTTCTCTTGAGCTACGTACTGATTTTTTTGGATAACAGAGCAAAGATTTCTTGAATTGACGGATCCTAAGTAGTGCATTTATGTGTGTATCTGTATTTTGTTTTTATTCTGGTTGATAATACTTTCAGGGATATTCTCCATTGGGTTCTCCTGGTTCAACATTTCTCAAGAGTGAGGTTCTTAAGCATCCTATTCTAGCTGAAGTTGCTGAGAAATTAGGCAAGAGTCCTGCACAGGTTGCTCTTCGCTGGGGCCTGCAGATGGGTCATAGTGTACTTCCCAAGAGTGTAAATGAATCTCGGATCAAAGAAAACTTTGACATCTTTGATTGGTCGATTCCAGAGGACTTATTTGCCAAGTTTTCTACCATTGAACAGGCGAGTCGTCTCTCTCTCTCTCACTCTCTCTCACTCTCTCTGCACTTTGTTTTTTCTAATGCGACTGCTTTTATCTTTTTGAAATTTGTAGTGTTCATTGGCACAAGAGTCTGTTTGCACTCCTTATATTTGTTACGTTGTTTTTGAAAATTTGCAGGCAAGGCTAGTCAGAGGGACTGGCTTTATCAGTGAGAGCGGCCAGTACAAGAGTGTTGAGGAACTCTGGGACGGTGAGATATGAGAATGCAAGTGCTTAAAAGTCATGATTTTCTGTTTGATTAAGTGCAAAATGAGATAAACTTTACAAGCTTTAAGTAAACTTAGGATGCTCGATTATTGAATTGAGAATCATTTTCGTTTGATGCCCAAGTTTTGGGCAGCAAATACGAGAATGTTCTTGGAAATCTCAGACATTGACTTTAATAATTGATGCCAATCAAATCATAATCTCGGATTTACTGCTCTTCTTGTGTGTTTTTGTGTTCTGCTGTGTTTTGCATTATACTCCGTAAAGCTGATTATTAGTATTTGCTAGAGTAAGATAAACGATATAAGTAAGCCGATACAAAATTATTTAGCTGTTAGAAAGTTGGAACTAGGAACTACCATAGAGAGCAGTGAAAACCCGAATCACGTAATCACTGTCAGGTAGAATATCCTTGACAATGCTGCAGCTAAGGAGCTCATCCCTCCATTCACACAATCCAGGAAACTTCTCTCTTGTCAGTAATTTGACCCCATTGATCTCTTCCATCAGTTTAAGCCAAAAGCCTATGTAGATAGCAGCAATGTCTACAAACCCCATACAGTCTCCTCCAAAAAACGTCTTTCCTATCAGTTCATCTTCAAGTGTCTTAAGATACTCATTAGCTTCTTTAGTCGCCTTCTCTTGTCTCTCCCCTTTTCCCCAACACGCTTCCCGGACAGCAGGAATGCACTGAACAACACGAAAGCATCAATAATATGTAGCCTTACTACTAGGGAATTGGGGATAGCATCAATAATGCTCCTTCGCCCAAATGAATGATAAAAACAATTTCAAATTTGTTCTTGATCTAAAGTAAATTTGATTTTTTTTGGCCATTAATTTTGGGTCAGGGCAGTAGTAGGGAATTGGGGCTATATCGGATTACTCAATTGTTCAGATCACATTTTTCATAAATGGATGGCTTCCGTTGCTGAAAGTGGGGGGGGGGGGTTAAAAGAAAATTATATCCTTAATGACTTGATCTAACGGTTCGGATTTTGATTTCTGTGAGATCCAACCTGAGTCCCCTATCCGTAGGAGTAGTAGGTCCATTCAATTACAATGAAAGTAAAGAAGATAAACTGAGTAGTAGCTTATTTTATGACGGAGGGATTAACTTACTTTATCATCGATGAACTTGGCCCAGAACCGAGCCATGGATCTCTCATAAGGTTCTTGGGGCAAGATCGGAGTGCCTTTCCAGACCTCATCTATATATTCTAGAATGACCAACGACTCAACAATTGGCTTCCCATTGTGCAACAGAACAGGGATGCTGTTATGAACAGGGTTGTACTTAAGAAGAAGAGGACTCTTGTTTGTCAGAGTTTCTCTGACGTACTCGTATTTGACCCTTTTCAGTTTAAGAGCAAGGGTAACCCTGCAACTAAATGGGCTTCCTGGAGCAGCAAATAGTTTCACTTCTTCTGCCATTGTTAGCACTTGAAAATCTACAATGGATCTTGCCTTGTTCTTTCTCCTGGGATATATATTGCTTATAGAATATAGGTATGCATACGAGTGTCTATGAATGAATTTAATATGACCGCCATTGTTGACCAATTTTGAGGCTGCTTGTTTGTGTGCTATTGTGGTTATATATAAAATTCACCCTAGTATTATGTCTTATGCTTATTAATGGATCTGGGTGGGCATGCAGTCAGATTATGGGGCACGAACTCGCTCTTACTAATGAGCCATCTTTATTCTAAAGTGAAATTCTCCTGTCGTCTCGGTTTAAGCTTCACCTTTTATTCAAAATAGTGTCCCATTATAAGCTTCTCCTTTCCTAAATGACAAAATTTGTGGGTCCCACATGTGAATTTCACTTATTTGTTAATGTACTCACTTATTTCAGTCGTAAGCTTACATTTTGGGCTTCACTTGTCAATCTAACTCACTTGTTACATTTACGACCCTTTTTCAATCACATTACTTTTTAATATAAATAACGCTATTCTTAATTTTTGTGAAAAAACAAAAAAAGGCGAGCTTAAACTGGGATAGGAATCATAGGATGAGTATATGATAAGTTAATTTAGTTAGATGCGCATGACACAAGTTGGTTTAATGGAATCAAAATAGTTAAATCAAAGTGGAAATTTTACATGGCTTATCTTCCCCTACAAGTAAACACCGACATAGTAAGAGAGATATAGATGTAACACAAACATAAGGTACTCTATTCCCTTGACAATGTGCCGAATACCAGCTAGATTGTCCAATAACTCTCTCAGAACTATGTCCTTGCGAGGCGTGCTTGGAAAACGTGTAGCAGGTGATCTCTCGAAGGTATGAATTCATTAACAGCATCGCAGCAAACGACACGATCCATCCATTGGCAGAATTCGGGGAACTTGTCTTTGGTCACCAACTCCACTCCAGTTACTTCTTGGATTGCTCCAGCCCAAAAGGCAATGGAACAGGCAACAATGTCTACTAGGCCAATATTGTCACCTCCAAAAAAATTCTTCCCTTTGAGTTCATTTTGAAATGTTATGTATAGCTTATTAGCTTCTTCAATGGCTTTCTCCTTATCCTCATCTTTGCCCCAGAAAACATTCTTTCCTGCAGGTATCAACTGTAACCAAAAATAAAATAAAAAACTGGGTTAAAATCCCCAAGGTTTGGACAAATTTCATTGCCCACTTCTATCAACTATTTAATTTTAAATGACTATTTTACCCCTAAATATCTAAAGTGATGAGTTTTAAGGATAATAGCTATTGTTGATAGGAAGAAAATAAGTCCCGGCTAGCTAACAGATCTGGAACATCTGTTTTGTACTCTCTCCTTCCCAAAAAGTTTGTCCCACTTTTACTTATCATGGTCAATTCAATTGAATTTTTGCTATAATTTTTTGAAAATATAGATATCTGATATGCAATTCTGAAAATTGTTATTGTTTCACCGTTAACAATATTATCAACAACAATTTTTATAAATGCATTGATATATCTCGATTTTCATAAAAACATGGTCAAAGTTCGAGTGAGTTGATCATAAAGTGGAATAAACTTTCTGTGTGACGGGGAAGTACTTTTTCTTGGTATTTTTATTTTTGACGAAATTTCTCCTTAAATCTCGGGTAATATGGACAGCAAGATGAAGACTTTTTTTTTTGAGGCCCACCGAGCATTACATAAATCAATCTTCGCCACACATTTCACAAGCTCGCCTATGTAGATCGATATCGGACAGTTAAGTACGATTATAATCGAGATTATCTACTATGGTACAGAATCTTTTGCAGAATGTACAATACCGCAATGCATAAATAAACAATAAAGAGAAACCAAAATATCACCACAATAATACCGTACTTGCTCAAGACAGTTTGCCTTTAAATAGTTAAGAGCTTTGGTGCTTGAGTTAAAATTGGGCCTATTTAGATATGAAACGTGGAGCTAGTATTGGTAAATATAGGACTCACTAACCTTATCATCAACAAATTTGGCCCAGAATCGAGCCACGGCCCTCTCGTAAGGATCATCGGGCAGAATCGAAGGCCCTTCGAAGGTGTCATCTATATATTCAAGAATAATAACAGACTCAGAAATCGCCTTCCCGTTGTGCAACAAAACAGGAACCTTCTTATAAACAGGGTTGTATTTGAGAAGATCATCACTCTTGTTAGACAAATCTTCTTCTATGAGCTCATATTGGACACCTTTCAATTTAAGGGCAATTTGGACTCTGCCACTATAAGCACTTCCATTGACAGCAAAGAGCTTCACTTCTTCTTTTGCTGCCATTTTTAAAGCTTGTACAAACTGCAGAGCTTGTGTATGATTAGATAAGCTAAATAAGGAATTTTTGAAAGCAAGAAAGTGGAAGTGTTGAATTTTGGTTTTTGTGGAAAGTCAAAATTGGTATGCAATATATTCTATCCATGTGACCCACAAAAAGGTTGGACAATTTTGACTTTCCAACTAGAGGGAATCACATATTGTGGTGTAGGATTGGGGTGACGGAATTGATAACTTCAAAATAAGGGAGATTTTCATTGAGGAATATGGCCAATGCAATCTAATTGTATAACTATTTGTTAGTCAAATTGTTTCATTAAGTGTATAATTGTCTTTTTAACTCTCATCAACATGAATATATAATTGGCTTCACTTGTGGAAATTCCTGAAGGAAAAGCAATCAAACCCTTCAAAGTCGGATGAAAGGAAATTCCTGTCTACTGTTGTGAGATCGAACCAGAACCTAAGCCCATCAATGAGCCATGGTATAACCAGATCTTCCAATACCTCCAGAACGGGGAAACCACCTTCATAAACAAGGAAGGCCCACACACAGAAGGGGTCAAAACCAAGAGCATCATGGCCCTAAAACGCCTCGCCTCTCACTTCGTCATCCTCGGGGACATGCTATACAAGAAACGCTACCATGGACCACTCCTACGCTGCATCAACCAGGAAGAGGCAAACACGTTCATGAACGAAGTCCACAATGGGGCTTGCGGTCCCCACATGAACGCCAGAGCCCTGATGCAAATCATTCTCAGGATGGGCTACTACGGATCTCCGTGGAGCGGTGCATCCATTTTGTCTGAAGCTGCGACAAGTGTCAACGGTTCTCCAACCTCAATCATCTACCTCCCCACGATCTCTACTGCATGACTACACCCTGGCCATTTGCCACTTGGGGAATAGACGTCATCGGGAAAATCGCTCCGCCAGGCAACAACAGTCACGAGTTCATCTTAGTAGCCATCGACTACTTCACCAAATGGGTCGAATCCAAGTCCTACAAGGTACTCACCTCCAAGAAGGTCGCGCATTTCCTCAAGGAAAACATCATCTACCGTTACGGCATCCCAAATGAGGTCATATCAGACAACGGTTCACACTTCAAAGGGGAATTCGACAGACTGCTGGCCGAATTCAAGATCACAGGCCACAAATCTTCTCCCTACCGGCCACAAACAAACGGCGCCGTGGAAGCAGCAAACAAAACCCTCGAACGGATCATCCGAAAAATGACCACCCGAGGACGAGATTGGCCCGAGAAGCTGCACCTTGCACTTTGGGGCTACCGCACATCAGTCAGAACAGCCACGGGAGAAACCCCATTCGCCCTGACATACGGGATGGAAGCAGTCCTTCCCATTGAACTGGAAATTCCTCGCTCCAGAGTCTTTGCTGGAAAATGACGTCAACGAAGTCGAATGGCTCCGAAGCCGACATGACGAATTGGCTCTGCTAGACGAGCGATGACTAAAGGCCATGGAACACGTTCGAGCCTATCAAAACAGGATGGCTAGAGCTTTCGACAAGAAAGTCAAGTCCCGAGACATCAGGGAAGGCGACCTTGTACTCAAAGAAAAGCCTCCCACTCGAACTAACCCACTGGGAAAATGGGAACCAACATGGATCGGCCCTTTCGTGGTTCAAAAGATCTTCTCCGGAGGTGCCATGAAGGCGACAGGACCTAGACGGCAATCACTTCATGAATCCGGTCAACGGAAGCAAACTCGCGAGATACTTCGCCTAAAGAAGAACAAATGTGCATCTCTTGGCACTCCATGTAGTGTCGAACTACGCAGACCTGAGCCCTCTAGTCCGGGGGAACGTAGGCAACCTTAATTGGTCCGGTCTAAAAATACACAAAAAAGTCAAAAGTTTGAATGTCAATCAAGACCTCCATCAAGCTACGCACTTTTCAAGAGCACGCCCCAACGTCACCTTGACCAAGTCAAAAGACGGCGGCAACATCAAAAGACATCCGAGGGTCACTCAGCATCAAACGACTGACTCATGTCTGCTTCCAAGCCGAGGGCTTGTCTTTGCCTTCACGCGCTTCAAAAAAAAAAAAAAAAAAAAGAGCTCGAGCAAGGGCTCACAAAAAAAAAAAAGAGAGCTCGAGCAAGGGCTCACAAAAAAAAAGAGCTCGAGCAAGGGCTCACAAAAAAAATACAATAAAATAAAAAAAAAAAGCTCAAAGCAGAAGCTGCGAAATTGAGGTCAAGAGCCCGACGCCAACAAAGGGCAAGGAAGCTACGGAAATGACCGTCAAAAACAACTTGTCAGGGGATCATTCAACCTCTCAGCCAAGCACAAAGCCTAAGCAAAGGGGATTGTCGTCATGGCCCAGACTGCTTCAGTCCCCAAATGCAACAGAAAAGTTCAAAGATGGACGCCGACAAGGTGCACAAAAGAAACAAAGGCAAACAAGAGTCTTGCGTCTCGACAAAGCTTTAAAAGTAAATCACAAATCACTAACGGTTACAACATTTCTTGATGAATTCAAGCACGGTCTACTCTCAAGTTCACAACATGCTAAAAGACAGCTTAATACATTTAACAAATAATGTGTTTACAATGCAATGAATGGATACCTAGGAGGTCATTCCGCGCCATCTGCGCTTGTCCCCTCGCCATTCTTCCCTTTCTTCCCTCGTCCCCGGCGAGTCTTCTTTCGCTTAACGCAAACCAACTCTGCGTCTCTCAGTCCGAGATCAGGGTCCTCCCGTAGAGTCAAACAATCCAGCGGCTCTCGGGGCTTCATTCGCCCGTGCTTCGGCTCGGATCTCCTCCTGTGAGTACGTAAAGAGGACCTCTCCCCGTCAGTCGGTCAACTCTAGTCTCGTAGTCAAACAAAGTGTCTCCCGTCACATCCTGAGGGTCAGACCAGGCTTCGGCACTCCTAAGGCAATAGCTACTACGGCAACCGGGTCCCAGAATCGCTACACGCACGCTCTCCCAAAGCCACTTGGGACGCCTGACATTTGCTCATACCGGGCCAGTGCGAGTCATCAATACCACACTCTCCCGACGTCTAAGGAGCACCGCGGGAGGGAAAGCGGAATACTTCCATACCCTCGGAAAATACAAGAAAGCACACGGAGCCGCCATACAAAGAGGAGCTATCTCCGTAGTAGCAAGGTCATCCCCGCCAACAAAGGCTCCTGCTTCATCCCGAAGCTGTCAGGAAACAAGCGACGGAATATAGAAAGAGGACCAAGACAAACACTGGAACTCGACAACATAGGACCCTTCTGAAAGACCCTCCTAGTCTCAATCCTCCGGTGGGGAACCCACCAACGGATACGATGTGTACCAAGCCGTGCCATCCATCTCTCCCGGGCGGGTGATCCATATCCAACACAAGAGGTCGCGAGCAAATGACCACGGGCTAAACGACGTCGGAGCCTCGGGCATGGCCTGAAGTTTCTCTCGCAGCTCACAAGGTGAGCAAAGCGGGGCTTCCCTCTCATGAACCGATCCCCGGTCGCCGGACGGTCAATACCATGAAGTGTCTCCCAGGCACCAACGGGACAATATCCTCTCCGGCTCTGCGGTGCCCAACCACATCTAGCAAAGCACCATCGCAAATGCCAAGAGAGCGACCCGGGGAAAAGCGTCGCCATCACGCACAAGGTAAATGCATCCCAAGAGACATCACTCTCATCATCAACCATAAACCGCTCCGGCAGCTCCGAAATGTCAATATGACCCGAATCAAGGATCATGCCCTGCACTTCTCCCAATGAAGTACGAAAAAAGCCTGCAAGCTTCACGCTCACAGCAGCACCACCAATCAAAGGAAGCGAGATGGCCTCCACCTCCTGTCCTCCAATCAAAGCCCGAAAATCCTCAAAGGTGGGCACCATTTTATTGTAGGAGAAACAATACACATGCCTCCTAACATCCCAGAACTTCGCGGCAGCCCGTAATAACTCCCAATCAGGAACCAACTCCTTAAAAGACCAAATCGAGCAAAGACGAAACCTTACCTCGAAAACCCGTCTCTGATGCCTCATACGGCGCCGCATCCACATTTTCAGCTGCTCAAGGAAGTGTGCTTGCCTCTCCTGCGAAAGCCTTGGCAAAATTCTAGGGACGTACGAAGAATCCATGGCAAAAATGGAGGTTCCTAGAGAAAATGGGGAAGAAAGCTCAAAAATGGCTGCAAATGGGGAAATGGGGAAGGACCAGACACTGGAAAGCATTTATTTCCTTCCCAAAAGCAAGGTTGGTCCGTACGGACCTCTTTGCATGCTAGGTATGTCCGTACGGACCTCCTTGCAATCATGACCCATTTCCCCAGCAAACAGTACAATAACCACTGTTCTCAGCAGGACCTTGCTCCAAACTGCCCAAACACTGGCATAAGCCATTCCCGGCAAACATACACCACCCACAAACGCGCTCTCAGCTCACGTGGCATGCACAAAATAAAAAAAAAATAATAGCAACAATTTCTAGGACAACTCCCGGGAATCACAAAAATGACATTACATCTTAAAATAAAATGCGTTTGCCATGCAAATACGAGTGTTTTATTACAGGTACATTTAATGTCTGTTGCTAAAAGAAAAAAAAAAGAGAAGATATGGAAAGAGGGAAAGCAAATGAACCCTAGTCCGACTCTTCAGCATCATCCTCCTCACCAAGGTCCTCAAGAGAGAAGTCGGGCATCCCGGTGAACTCGCCCGTCACATCCTCGTCATCAGAGTACCGAGCCCCCTCCGGAGGCTGGTACTCAAAGTAATCAGAAGGATCAAATCCGACGTAAGGATCGAAGAAAGAAGGCTCTGACGAACCCTCACCCTGTGCATCCTGCTGAGGAAAGAACTGATAAAGGGTCTGCGGCCTCTGCGCTCCCGAAGACGTCCCGGCATCCATGCTGTGCCGCCCGCGACGGTCCCTCCTGCTGTGGCTCTGGCTCGGCTCTCGGTGGAGGAACATCTACAGAATGCCTCGAAGGCATCGGCGTGTAAGCCGGCACACGTCGCGAAGACCGGCAAGACATCTTCGGCGCCATCTTCTTCGCGAAAGACCGCATCGCCACATAGCGGCGGGTCAGCATGTCCAAAGCCCTCCCCGGGACCTGCACAAGCAAGTAGCCAAAGAAACGCTCAGCAATACAGTCATACTCAACAACAAAAAGAGAAAAATATAGAAAAGATGCCAAGATGGAAAAGAGTAAGCACACTCACCGGTCTATCAGGATCCACGCGGTAGGCAGCAGGGCTGCTCGGGGAGCAGTACGAGATACCCTCCTCCTCGAGGAATCCCCACGAACATACGTAAAGTCCGGCCCAGGCACCGAAACCTCTGGGGGGACCCTGCGGACCAGCCTCCCTCTCCCTCGCTAACACCTGTGGCGTCCTCAACTTCCTCCTCACGAAGGCCCCATACTCTTCTCTATACAAAACAAACTCCTCGGCACCCACACCGCCAAGATACCTCTCAAAATCTAACACATCCATATCACGGGAATCCAACATCCCAAAAAGAGGGTCCCTCGGAGCCAAGGGAAGCATACCGGGCCATCTTTGCCCAGAAGACCCGCTCCCCAGTACATGACGTCGCAAGTCGGGCCCCGCAGCATCTTCCGGCCTGCACCGTGCGGGGAGCCCCCTCGAAATCATCACCCTCATATCGAGCCCAAGGATACAAAACAAACCTCTCCAGGCTATCTCTCTCCAAATGCTCCTGACATCCCAGTGGCGATGGTGAGCTTCCCCGCTTGGTCCTCCTCCTCCTCGCCGGGCGTGCCCGCCTAACATAGCATGATACGGCTACGGCCCGGGATCTATATCACGGAAGCTTGAAAAAATCTCATAGAGACACACTTTGTGACAAAAGCGAGAAAAGGCTCGGTGCAAGAAGAAAACGGAGAAACGACAAGTTGCTAAATCAAAACAGCAATGAACTCATACCTCCAAAGCAAAGTCAAAACAGCCAAAAGAGCGCGCGCCCCGGCTAAACCGGTCCAAAGAAAAGTAGAGCTCGGCGAAGCCCAGCCCTCGCCCCGAGATATCACAAACTCTCTAATCAATCAAGCCTGGCTCAGAGAGCAAAAGGAGCAAGGAGCACCTCCAAGTACAAATCCCAAGGCACGAAACGCCTCCAAAACGCCAAACGGTGAAGCAATCACCGGCCATCATCCATGCCCGCTCAACGGCAACTCAAACACCGGCCATCAAAATAAGCCCGAAGTCACCCTCTTAGCAGAAAAGGCCCCTACAAGGCCACGATGATCCCCAACAGACAAACACCGGCAGTCCTAGAAAGTCCAACCTTCTCCCCAGCGGACAAAGCACGAGGCATCTACACCTCTCGCAATCAAAGCTCAAGGCAGCCATGCCTCTAAAACCACAGCCAGAAGACGATTCAAGTCCTCACGCATGGCAAACCACAGCCAGAAGACGATTCAAAGTCCTCACGCATGGCAAACCACAGCCAGAAGACGATTCAAGTCCTCACGCATGGCAAACCGCAGCCAGAAGATGATTCAAAGTCCTCACGCATGGCAAACCGCAGTCAGAAGACGACTCAAGTCTTCATCCATGACACAACCACAGCCAGAAGACGATTCAAAGTCCTCACACATGGCAAACCGCAGTCAGAAGACGACTCAAGTCTTCATACATGACACGACCACAGCCAGAAGACGATTCAAAGTCCTCACGCATGGCAAACCACAGCCAGAAGACGATTCAAAGTCCTCACGCATTGCAAACTACAACCAGAAGACGATTCAAGTCTTCATACTATCCACGACCCGGAAGGCTTTAAATCACTCGGTCGGAAGGCCGTATAAACCTCCCAATCACTATCTCAGGCCTGAAAGGCCTTAAACCACCCGATTAGGAAAATTGTAAAATTTCCACCCCAGCCCGGAAGGCTTTAAATCACTCGGTCCGGAAGACCGTATAAACCTCCCAAATCACTATCTCCGGCCCGAAAGGCCTTAAACCACCCGATTAGGAAAATTGTAAAATTTCCACCCCAGGACACCACCACGTCCTCACAATTGACCTCGGCGGTCACCACATCTTAGGACACCACCCTGTCCTTACCACTGACCTCGTCAGTCACACGATACTTTAGGGCACCACCACGCCCACGTACACTCACAAATTCACGACCTCTGAACTACGGCCAGGCTTGATTCCCGCCAGGGATACGTAGGAATCCTATCACAGGGTCCAGCCATCGACCTATACGGTCACCCAGGACACCACCACGTCCACCCATAGAATTTAAGTCAGAGGACATCTCCCGTCCTCATGCACTACAACACTCACCCCACACACGAACTACGATCAGGCTTGATTCCCGCCAGGGATACGTAGGAATTCTATCACAGGGTCCAGCCAATTGACCTAAACGGTCACACAACAGGACACCGCCACGTCCTCCCACCGACCTACACGGTCACTTCCTCTCCCAGCACGCGATCCAGATTAGGACCCTTATCTTATCAACGACCCCACTTCCTCCGAAAGTGACGTCGTTAAGGGGCTTCTGTAAGTACCCCAATCTGGATCACCCTCTGCCGAGCACACAGGAAACACCGCAGACTCACAAACACAGTCTCGAAGACCTATGGCACTCAAAACCCTCTCAAAACCCTCAACCAAACCAAGGGAGGGGCCTTTCTGGGATAAAAAGGGACAAAAGGACCTTTTGAGAATTTTCAGAAAATTGAAAAAGCATAAGTGGTCCGTACGGACCTCTTTGCTTTAATAATTACTGAATCCCCTTAAAGTCCACAATATTCCCTCAAATCCCGGAGAAAATGATTACCCTCATGCATGGTTGGTCCGTACGGACCTCTTTGCATGCCAAGATGGTCCGTACGGACCTCTTTGCATAGGGGACATCATAATTCCAGAATATTCACCATCATCACATATTCCCTCAAATCGAGGAAAACCAAAATTCTGGATAACCTGGGAGGTCCGTACGGACCTCTTTGCAAATTTCTCCTACTATAAATAGAGGGCTCCCCCTCCCTCATTTTTCACACCTCCCTCTTCTCTCCTCTCCCCCCAGCCTTCAGGCTCCCCTCTAAGACCCTTCGGGGCAATCCCGACCCCTTTCGGATCCTTCCGAGGCCTTCCGAGCCCCCTCGTGGTGCTCCGAAGCCTCCCCGAGCGCTCCCGCGACGCTCCCGCGCTACCCCGAGGCACTCTCGAGGTACTCTGAGGCCCCTCGTGGTACTCCGAGGCCTTGCCTGATCTTTCCCGAGGCATCCCGGCTCTTTTCGAGTCAAACCGGCGATCCCAAACCACGCCAAAACTCTGCCCGAGTGACTCCTGCCACCCCAACGCACGCCGAACCTCTGCCCGAGTGATCCCTGCGATCCCAACGCACGCCGAACCTCTGCCCGAACGCATCCTACAATCTCAACTCACGCCGAAACTCTGTCCGCAGACAACCGACCCCTCCCGAAGTAATCCCGGTCCGTACCGGAACACTGTTCCATCCTCAAACACCATTCTCCAGCGGAAGACAGACACGAACCAACATTGGTAAGGCTTCCTTCCATTACTATTTCAATACATTTCAATACGCAGTGTACAATGTAGACATCCGACACAGCATGCATTTTTAAAAGCACACACACACACACACCATTTAAAGAAAATTAGGGGTATCCGAAAGACTCGTTTTTACGAGGCGACTCGGGTGAGCTCTAAGATTCTAATATTCTCTTCCCGAGGAGTCATCTGACCTCCGAACTCAAAATCTCATCACACAAAAACAGTTTATTATTATTTTTAAACTGATGCCCTTTTTCAATGTTTTGGGCTTAATAATAAAAACGGCGTGGCGACTCTACAAAGCAAAACACGGCGAGACACCTCCAACTAAAACACTAAAAGCAGAATAAAGCCAGATGCCGGGGAGCGAACGCGCTGCCTCTCGGATCCGGGCGAACATTCCCGAAAAGCGACGAATGCGAGATGCACGGGGCCTCCCGCGCGCGAGCTAGGATCCCGGGTAATTTCAGTATCGTGCAAACGTAACTCAATATACCATGTGTCACTTACCCAATTGTGGACGTCGATTTGATAACAATGTTACTAGTGAGTTGTCGATTGCCTCTTTCACTTTCGGATGATGATAGACTCACCCGCTATTCTAAATGCCTTAACCCATCATACCAACCAATGTGCCGCCAAACTATTACTAGGCATATAAAGAGGCTCTTCCAAACTCGTCAACTTAAACTAGCGAGCGACCTCCAAAATTTCGAGGATAATATTTGCTTGACCACCGATGCTTGGAAGGCCACTCTAAGTTCTAGTTCTAAAACCTTCACTTGTATAACCGCTCATTGTATTGACAAGGAGTGGATGTTGCAAAAGAGGGTGCTTTACTTTAGAACAATGCCCTATCCCCACACCGCTTTGCAATGTACAAGTCACATTCAGGATGTATTGAGTGAGTATGTTATCACCAACAAAATTTTAACAAAATCCTTTGATAATGCGACTTACAATACCCTCATCGCCACAATGTTGATCTAAGCTCTTAATCCTCCCCTAGATGGCGCTTTGTTTCATGTTAGGTGTGCATGCCACATTGTTAATCTATGTGTCCAAGATTTGATCCACTCACTAAAGTCTGTAACCAATAACATTAACACAGCCTCCCATGTTATCAAAAATTTCGGTCCTAGGTTGAAAATTTATGCCGATTTATGCGCCACATATAACATGAAATAAAAGAAACCTCAAGTGGCCGAGTATATTAAGCGAAACTCAAGCTATAAAATGTTGAAGAGAGCTGTCGAATATAGGGTGGTCCTCACAAAATACTTTTCTAATCATCAAATGGACTACAAAATTAGTGAGTATGATTGGTCGATAACTACCGAGCTTTTAGATTTACTTAAACCTTGGTGGAGGGCAATCAAGATTTTTTCGGGAAGTTATTATTCCACCTCCCATCTTTTTTGCCATGAAATAAATGTCCTAAGTGAAGTTATTAGGCAATTTAGATCACATGCCATGTTTGGAGGTGCCGTTATGAAAATGGAAACTAAATTCACAAAATATTATGAACATTTTCCCGTAGTTTCCCAATTAGCGACCATAATGGATCCTAGGATTAAGTTCTCCTCATTAGGTGCCTTGTTTGATGAATTTTATGAGAACACGAGTCCTGAGTTTAACGTGGATGCTGTAAACACTTTGTCCAGGAGCAAACTGAGGGAAATTCACACAATCCTATATCGTTTGTTCGACCATTATTGTAGAACACTAAAGGAACCAAACACAACATGCGAAAGAAAAGGGAGTGGAGCAACAAAAATGTTAAAAAAAATGATGGAATTTCATGACAAAAGGAAAAACTTCATCCTCATCTAGTAGTGGCTCTCAAAGTGGTGTAGATGAATTACACCAATACCTTGAAAGCTCATACTACCCTTTAGATGGTGAAAGTTTTGAAGATTTGAATATCCTACAATGGTGGAAATGGCATGTTAATATTTATCCTATTCTTTCGGTGATTGCACATGATCTACTTACCCCTCCGGTGTACACGATAGCATCGAAGGCTGCTTTTAGTGCTGCAGGAAGAGTCGTGACGAAAAAGAGAAATCAACTCAAATCCGTTTTTATCGAGAGATTGATTTGTCTTGCGTACTGGGATGACGCGGAGTTGAGAAAACAAGTCACATTCCGGGATCTTGAAAACGATGATTATGATAGCCTCGAAAAAGGCAATCTCAATGAGGAGTTTTTGCGACAAGAATACTAGAAGAAGAAGAAGATTTCAACAAATTCAAATACTTTGAAGCAATAACAATATTGAATACCTAAAGCTTTTTGAAAAAATTGAAGATTTGAAAACCATAATTAGTTTGAAAATTTGAATACTCATTTATTTTCAAGACTTTGTTAAATTTTTAAACCATGTCATTTGAAGATTTTAATACTTTTTATTTTAAGACTTTGTAATTTTAAATTGCATCATTTGAAAATAATGAAAATTCCCCCTAAAAAATTATGAAATAAATATTTCTAGAGTTTCTATTATTAAATTGATTACATTATTACCTCATTTAGTTTATTTTTAAAAGAAGAAATATATGCTATTTATCAACAAATAAAAATTATTTAAACTAAATTGTTTTCTAAAAGGTATAATTTATACCTTTTAAATAATTTTATTTGTTGATACCGTATAAACTATTATTTTGTTAAATCCGTTTCTCCTGCGGGTTTTTGCCAAACGGGTCGGGCCGAGCAACCCGTTTGGCCACCTCCAGCGCTGGGAACCGTACGAAAAACCTCCCTCCCCCTCCACTTGGAAACCCAATGAGCAGGCTCACTCGTTCCAACATTGTGATGGACGAAGTAGGGATGCAAGATAGGAGAAGGGAGAAGAGGTCAATGATCATCAAAGGAGGTGGTCAGTAGAGCAAGAAGCATCAGACGGGTCGAACGACCGCAAGTGACATCCCTGGTCCCTCAGCTCATCGCCCAAGCAAAAATGATATACTATTGGAGTGGGCAAAGGTGTTGCAAAGCTTGCTGGAGGTTCAGAATGAGCTACTTGAGTTACCCGAGACTCCTAAAATAGACGACCATAGGTCCCAAATGGTAGCTCCGTCGCAAACATCCCATCGACATGATAATGGGGCCCCTAGACCTTCGGTAGGTGAAAGGAGAAACGAAAGGCTTCGCCCAACCAATAACTCTATTGATTTCACTAGAGACTTACATGATAGGCTAATAGCAACCAAGAACAAGAGGCTGAATCGACATAGAGGAGACATCTAGAAGCTGATCGTGCTCGAGGCACGTAACCTCCAAGAGCAAGAGGTGCCCCCTTAGTTGGAGGTCGATCACCCCCTAGAAGGGATAGGAGGGAGAAGTCCTCTACAATAATTTAAATGGAATGGATGCCTTCTCGAAGGCATCACCATAGGGAGGAGCGACAAAAGTCCAATTCAGTGCCCCACCCCAGAGACGAGTTGGATGCTAGAGAGCTATTGAACCTTAAGAGGAGGTTGGACGACATGAAGGTGGATCTTCAGGCCACCAATGGCAAGGTTGAACGAAATGATAGCACCCTTCAAACTTTGGCTCAATGGATGTTGGACAAGGGCCCTCCTGAATCTGGATTTAAGTTGCCCGTCCTAGAGATGTATGCTGGAACGACCAACGCCCTAAATCATATGCAACATTTTGAGGAGTCTATGTGTTTGGTCTCATCAAAGGATGACGTGCTCTGTAAGGCATTGAAAAGCACGTTCACTGGTGCCGCCCTAACTTGGTTTCATGGGTTGTCTATGGGCTGCATAAATACTTGGAGATACATGCGACGTAAGTTCTTGGAGAGATTCTCGACCACCGGAGCACGCAAGAAGACAGTCACCGACTTGTACAACATAGCACCAGGGAAGACAGAGAGCACCATGAGCTACTTTACGAGGTTCAAAGAGTTGGTCGACCAAATTGAGGAATATCTGACAAACAGAGACGTTGTTAATTGCTTTAGGAATGGAGTGTCCTCACATGACTTAGATTACGAACTGCAAGTCAGGCGAGCGACCACGAGAAAATACTTGTTTGAAAAGGCATATGAAGCCTTCCGTGGATGAGGAACATAAGGAAAGAAAGAGGGGTACCACAAGCACAGACGCATGAGAACCTTCCAGAGGGATGACCACCAGAGCTGACCCAAGAAACAGTGAGGGTAAAAATTGTACTAGGGCAACTTAGAGAGTCCCCGAAAGCTTTATTTTCCTTACTGTTAGCCGGACTGAGATCATGAACACTGTTGATATGGCTCCTCCGTCCCTATGAACCCTCAGAACAAGTTTAGGTGAGATAACAACAAGTATTGTGAGTAGCATAAAGATACGGGCCACAATACAGAGGATTGTATGAGTTTAAAGAGGATCATACATAAATGGGTAAATGAGGGCATATTAGATAGGTTTGTAAAAGAAGATCGTCCCCGACTAGGGATCGACCTGCCAGAGGGCTACCTGAGCTAAGGCAGCCTAGGCTGACATTGGGAGTGATTGCTGAGGAGACAAGCAACACGTCCCTTAAACATAAGATTTTTCAGTTGAACAAGGCTCCATATGTACCACCATCGAGTTGTGTGCAAGGGAGGTTATCAGCTTCTACCCCTACGAGCTGGCCACCAGCTTGGCAGCAAGAGAGAAAAATTGATCATCCCGGGGCTTGATGACAACTTTACGTCCAGTAGGATCTTGGTCGATATGGGAGCGTGCAAGGATATTCTCTACTACAAAACTTTCCAAGAAATGGGACTCACGGATACTAGATTTTGGCCTTACTCAGGTCGACTGGAAGGCTTCACCAACCACAGAGTCGAGGCCAAGGGTCAGATCGAGCTCGAGGTCAATGTCGGGCAACATCCTTTAAGGACCACAACCAAGGTAACTTTTGTAGTTATTGATGGGATAAGTGATTACCATGCTATCTTGGGAATTCCTGGACAAGTTGCATTATAAATGATCCTTTCAATCCCCTATCAAAGGGTCAAGTTCCCCACTCCCTTGGTGTTGGGTGTATATTGGGAAAAGCTAAGGAGTATCTAGATCATGTTCTAAGGGCCAAGAAGAAGAGGGAGCTTGAGGTAGAGACACCTGAGGCAAGCTGGAAATTCTCCGAGTCAGTAACTACGACTTCGAGTTAGCAACCATCAAATGTGTGGATGAGGAAATGGAAGTGGTACAGCTTGAGGCGATATATCCCTCACGTGACCAAGTCATGGTAGAGGCGACACATCCCTTAAGCAACCCATAAAATGCAGTTGATACAGTTCTGGTCGACTAAGTCATCATTTGAAGCCTATATCTCCCAGTCGACCAAAACTCGAGGGCCGCCAATACCAACGAGATAGCTACAGAATTGGATGGTATGATTGAGCTGGAGGATCCACACCTCGGAGTAGAAGAAACAAGAAGAGTTAGGGAAATCATAATTGAGACCCTACATTTCAGAGATGGTCAAGAGTTAGAACCAGTGGACGAGTTAGAAGAGGTGGAAACCAATATGGCCGACTCCGAGCAAAGAATCAAAATAGGTGGACAGTTGTCACCTGCGGAAAATGCCGAAATCCTTTGTTTTCGCTTGGAGAGTCGAATATATGAAGCGAATCAAATAGGAGTTCGCTGTGCATAGGGTTGAGGTTAACCCCACCACAAAATTCAAAAGCCAGAAGCTGAGATTTTTTGCTCGTGATAAGGAGGTCGTCATCAAACAAGAGGTCGACAAGATATTAAGTGCGGGCATAATCAAAGAGGCATCCTACACACTTGGTTGGAAAATGTGGTGATAATCAAGAAGGCCAATGGAAAGTTGAGAATGTGTGTCGACTTCACGGACTTAAACCTAGCTTGCCCAAAGGATAACTACCCTTTGCCTCGTATAGATAATTTGGTCAACTCCATTGCCGACCACGCCACTCTAAAATTCTTGGACGCCTATTCAGGCTTCTACCAAATCAAAATACATGAGGATGATATTGAGAAGACAGCCTTTCAGGCTGCAGGAGGGGTATACTGTTATACGAGGATGCCATTCAGGCTGAAGAATGCTAGGGTTACCTACCAAAGAATGGTAAACAAAGTCTTTGCTAGTCAGATTGGCCGAAACATGAAGGCTTACATCGACGACATGGTCATCTAAACCAAGTCAGGGCATCATGTAGTCGACCTAAAGGAAACGTTCGCCAACTTATGAGCAAACGACATGAAATTGAACCCAAGCAAATGTGTGTTTGGGGTAGCCGCAGGGAAGTTTTTAGGTTTCATGTGTCACATAGAGGCATTGAGGCCAATCCAGAGAAGATTAAGGCCTTGGTAGAAATGCAGGAGCCCACCTGTAACAAGGAAGTTCAACATCTGAATGGTCGAGTAGTGGGCTTGGGTCGCGTCATAGCTAAATTGGCTAAGAGATCTCTCCCATTCTTCAAGACTCTACGAGGGATGAAAGCCTTCGAGTGGACGGCCGAATGCTCGTCATCCTTTCAAAAACTCAAGGATTATCTTGCTTCTCACCTTCCTCAGTAGTCCGGTTCAAGGAGAAAATTTGTATGTGCACTTGTGTAAGTGCTCCAATTTGAGCTTGTTAGTATTTTCGTTAGAAAATTAACGAAAGTTATAACATTCCTAACAATTCCTAACATTCCTAACATTTCTAACAAAGTAAGGGCAAAGTGGGCATTGTTATTTAAGGATAAATCAAGGAAAGGAATCAAAAAAGCAAAAGAAATAAGAAAAACCAAAAATAGAAATGGCTGGAACAAAAACTGGCTGTTTAATTTGAATTTTCAAAAGATTATTCCTTGTGTCCAAAGCCTGAAGCAGCATTTAATGAACAGTGCACGCTGTCAACCCTATCCGCGCGGACATCATTGACATTTTCAGAGGTCTATAAATTGAGCCCTCTAGTCTCAAAAATAAAAAAAAGAAGAACACATTTCCTCAACTGCACTTTGGCGAAAATAGTGAGAAAACAGTGAGAATTCCATAGAATTGTCACCTTTTTCTCAACTATTCAACCAAAATCACACTCACTCAAACACTCTCATATTCAAGTCTTAAACACTCTTACATTCAAGCCTTCAAACACAAAACACAAAGAAGATAGGTATAACCTCCCTCTTCTTACCCTAAATCTCTCATCCATGCATGCATTTTCAAGCTACAAAATGTAGTTCATTCATCTTCTTGTCTTAGATCCAAGAAGATCACCATGGAAGTTCATCTCCATGGATGATCTTCTACAAGGATCTGTAGGGGAAATATGGGTCTTGATCTTGATACTGAGGCCGGATATGTGATTGAATCGTGTATAATCCACTTTTCGAATAAAGTATTTCGACCCTTAATGCCTGGGTTACACAAAATCTTTATTGGGATAAGACAATCACGCAATTTATTTTCTAGGCAAAGAGAACAAATCAAAACTTGAGAATTGTTTGCTTTCGTTATTGTTGTATCACTTGTGTTTTTCATGTATGTACAACTGAGATCAATCCCTGTATAAATACAGATGGAGAGGTATCAGTAAAAGGGTATAACCAAAAGACATGACTTTAGCCAAGTGATGTGTCTTTTCAGTTTGAACTGGCACCTGTTCAGGAAGTGCTCGGCCGAGTCAAGGGACTCGCTCGGCCGAGCAAAGAGGTCCAAAATCATTTTGCCCAGATGCACGGCCGTGTCTTTTGAACTGCACGGCCGAGCAAGGTACATGCCTCGGCCGAGCAAGGCTGTCCAGAAACTTGGACAATCTGCCAAGCTCTGCTCGGCCGAGTCAAGGACTCTGCTCGGCCGAGCACATCAGCAAAATGTGCTACCCTTTAACTTTTACTTCTTTATCGAGGTTGACTTCGTTTTAGCTCAAACGAGTGTGTACTCCACACTTTCCCTTACTCGTATCCGAGTCTAATACGAATCACATTGATCTCTAGTAAATCATCATTACAATAAAACAAGTTGATGACACTAAAATCACCAACAAATCCCCTCCATTTTAGTGTAATCCTTTGATTTACTAAACTTTATAAATAACGAAACAAACGAATGCATAAATGAAAATGTCTTGCGATTGAATTTTCATCTTAGTATAATACACATTTCAAATACTCGAGAATCGGGGTGTCGTAACGATTGAACCCATCAACTCATATGAATACCTGAAGATACTATACACATAAGTTCAGTACAATTCTCTTTGTTTAATCTTGACACTTTACAAGCCATGTGTCCATATCCATTAGTGAACATATAGGAAGCCAAGTCCTAGCTTCTTGAAGTGGCAAAACTTCATGTCCACATAGGTAGTTCCTTTAATCTTGCACCTGCATTTGCAATTTTTCAAAGGAACTATTAAGAAGATATTCTTCAACCTAACCTTTACTTGCAGTGCGAACACATATCTTGGGAAAGATAATAACATGTGTTCCAATCTCCAAGCTGCGAGCTTTCCACATTGAATTCAAGCTTCTAACGTTGTATTAGAAGGGAATTGGGTATCTCACAATTAGAGGATTAAATGGACTTTAATCCCATTCCCATTCTGCAGACTTATTTACCAAGTCTCCTGGCTAACCCCTTCGTCAAGTGGTCGGCCAAATTTTGTTGCGACCGAACAAACTCAACGATATCACACCATTCATGATTAACTCCCGAATCATACTATGTCCGACACCCAAGTGTCTAGACTTGCCATTATAAATGCGACTATAGGCCCTAGCCAAGGTGGCAAGACTATCACAATGGATAGACATTGGTGATATCAGTTTTGGCCATAATGGAATCTCATATATCAAGTTTGAAGCCACTCCGCTTCTTTTCGGCAGCACCAATGCTACAAACTCGATTCCATTGTAGAATGTGTAATACATGTCGCTTTTTGGAAGCCCAAGAAATGGCACCTCCTCCAAGCAAGAACACCCAACCACTAGTAGAAGATGAATCTTCTTGGTTGATCCAACTAGCATCGGTATAACCTTCTAATATAGAAGGATGTCCACTATAACACAAACCATAGTCCATAGTACCTTTTAAGTACTTGAACACCCTTGTTATAGCATGCCAATGCTTTGTTTACTAGGATTATCAGTGAACTGCTCAATCTTCCAACCGCATAAGCAATATCGGGTCGAGTGCCCGTCATAGCATACATCAAGCGCCAATGGCTTTTGAGTATTCGAGCTGTGACACAGGTTTACCAGTATTTGATACAAGTTTCTCAGTAGGATCCATGGGAGTACTAACTTTAGAACAATTATCACAATTAAACCTCTTGAGAATTTTCTCAATATAATGAGATTGTGATATTGCAATTCCCTTGTTCATCCGTTTAATCTTTATACCAAGAATTACATCGGCTTCTCCCATGTCCTTCATCGAAAACTTTGATGACAAAAACTTCTTAGTTTTATCAACTACATTTTGGTTAGTGCCAAAAGTCAACATGTCATCTACATATAGACAGATGATTACACCTTTACCGGATTCATCAAATCTGCTATATACACATTTGTCGGACTGATTTAATACAAAACCATTCGACAAAACAACCTCATCAAATTTTTGATGCCACTGCTTAGGTGCTAGCTTCAGCCCATACAATGACTTAATTAACTTACATACCTTATGCTCATTACCTGGCATAACATATCCTTCAGGTTGCTTCATATACACTTCTTCTTCCAAATCACCATTTAAGAATGCTGTTTTGACATCCATTTGATGGATCAATAGATTACGAATAGCCGCCAAAGCTATCGAGGAAATCTAATAGTAGTGATACGAGCAACCGGTGCATAGGTATCGAAGTAATCGATCCCTTCCTTTTGTCTAAAGCCTTGGATTACCAATCGAGCTTTAAACTTGTCGATAGTTCCATCGACTTTCATCTTCTTTTTGAAGATCCATTTGCACCCCAAAGGTTTACGGCTGGTGGTAAATCGACAAGACCCATGTATTATTTTCCACAATAGAACCAATCTCATCATCGATGGCTTCTTTCCAAAAAACCAGAGTCTCGAGATTTTATTGCTTCATCATAGGTTCTTGGATCCTCCTCTATACTATAACGGTAAGAGTATTGAGATTCAATTTGATCTCTTGATCCCATAACTAAATATAGTTGAAAATCGTAACCATATGATTTAGCTTTCCTTACTCTTGTACTCTTACGAGGTTCGGGTGTCTCACTTGGTACATCAATTGAATGATCATCCATTTGAGATTCAAATTTCGACATTGGTATAATATCCTTGGGTCTAGGTATCGAAGATAAACGATTCTCATCAAAGATTGCATCTCTTGATTCTATAATTGTGTTTATAGAAATGAATTCATTAGGTTCTATAACATAAAACCTATATGCCTTGGAATGCTCAAAGCATATCCAACAAAGATGCAATCAATACCTTTTTCTCCCAACTTTTTCCTTTTAGGGTCAGGAAGTCTAACCACGGCCCTACATCCCCAAACTCGCAAAAATGTCAAGTTTGGTGCGTTTCTTATACCAAAGCTCATATGGGGTAATTTTGTTCCTTTTATTAGGAACTCTATTCAATAGATGACAAGCCGTTAACATGGCTTCACCCCAAAACCCGTCACTCAAGCCCGAGTAAGACAACATGGCGTTAACCATTTCTTCAAGAGTTCTATTCTTCCTTTCAGCCACACCATTTTGTTGTGGTACATAAGGAGCCGTAGTCTCATGAATTATTCCTACGGATTGGAAATATTTAGGATCATAATATTCACCACCTCTATTCGTACGTAAGGTTTTAATCAAGCCATTAAGTTGAAGTTCAATTTCAGTTTTATAAATTTTAAATTTATCTAGGGCTTCATCTTTTGCATGCAAGCAAATAAATATAGCAAAACCTAGAAGCATCATCTATAAAAGTGACAATATACTTTTTATTGCCTAAAGATGGAGTTGCATGAAAATCACATAAATCACTATGTATCAATTCAAGTTTTACAGAATTCCTTGTAACACTTTTAAAAGGTTTCCTAGTGATTTTGGTTAACATGCAAGTATTACACCTTTCCGTATTATTATCAATAACAGGAATCAAACCATCTTTGGACATTTCAAGCATTCTTTTATAGTGCACATGTCCTAACTTGAAAGCATGCCATAATGAGGAATTAACAACAACGAGAGGAAATCATATAAACGGAGAACTAGAGTTAACAGTGAATTTTATTTAAATTCAACATGAACATTCCATTGTTATAATAACCAAATCCTACAAATACACCGAGACTTCGATAAGATATACTTATCGATTCATACACTTGTTTATATCCACATTTGTTCAAGACAGACCCGAGAAATTAAATTCTTACGAAGTTTAGGTACATATAAAACATTAAACAAAGAAATTGTTTTTCCCGAACTGAATTCCAACACCACGCTTCCTCTTCCTTGAATAGGAGCGGAATGGTCATCACCCATGTAAAGGACGTATCCGTCTTCCATTGGTTCGTATGACTTAAACCAACAAAGATCCTTACAAACATGAGTTGTGGCACCTTTGGAATCAATCCACCACGCAATAGCATCATCCCGCACATAAAATGCCTCGAAATTATTGAAACAATTTTTAATAAAGCTGTTCCAACTATGTATTAAATTCGACCTTGGTTTTGAGAATGGTCCTTAGACCCCTTTCCCGAACCACTTGTGCTTGCGCCATTCTTGTTGTTTCCAACACGACAATCCTTCTTAAAGTGACCAGATTTGCCACACTTCCAACATGCCAATTTAGGCTTCTTGTTGGAACCAGAACCATTGTCATTGAAACTACGTTTCTTTCCTTTGTTTTTATTGTTTCCACCCACATCAATCATATTGACAGAGGGTCCAGCAACTTCTTTTCCCTTGCCTTTGTCATCCTCTTGCGCCCTAAGAGATTCCTCTATGCGCAAGTGACTACCAAGTTGAACCAAAGACAGATCGTCTTTACCATGTTTCAAAGTGTGTTTGAAATCCTTCCAGGAGGGAGGCAACTTATCAATCACACTTGAAACAGATATTGACTCATCCATCTTCAATCCATGTTGTGTATATTGTCCAAGGATTCTAATGAGTTCATTGAATTGTTCCATGACGTGTCTTGAATCGACCATCTTGTAATTATTAAAATTACTCAAGGAACTTCTTACTAGAAGCATCCTCTCGCCATGTACTTGGATTCAAGAGAATCCCATAACTCTTTTGCGCATTCCTCATTTTGATAGATGTCAAAGAGAGAATCGGATACATACCGTTTAATATGTGTCCTCTGCGGATGTAGTCGTCGTTTCCCACTTTGATCTACGCTCCGGTTGCCTCCAAGTTGTCATCTTCAAGCAATTGGAATAGGGGTAGAAAGAACATACACCACCTTTAATGTTGTTAAAAGGAAGTGCATCTTCTTCTGCCAACGCCGAAAATCTTGTCCTTCAAATTTGTCTAGCTTTCCAAACTTGTTCGTCATCTCCTTCAAAGTACTTCCACCCGCCATGAGTATCACCAAATACTTTATTCGTTTGTAGGGGAAATATGGGTCTTGATCTTGATACTGAGGCCGGATATGTGATTGAATCGTGTATAATCCACTTTCCGAATAAAGTATTTCGACCCTTAATGCCTGGGTTACACAAAATCTTTATTGGGATAAGACAATCACACAATTTATTTTCTAGGCAAAGAGAACAAATCAAAACTTGAGAATTGTTTGCTTTCGTTATTGTTGTATCACTTGTGTTTTTCATGTATGTACAGCTGAGATCAATCCCTGTATAAATACAGATGGAGAGGTATCAGTAAAAGGGTATAACCAAAAGACATGACTTTAGCCAAGTGATGTGTCTTTTCAGTTTGAACTGGCACCTGTTCAGGAAGTGCTCGGCCGAGTCAAGGGACTCGCTCGGCCGAGCAAAGAGGTCCAAAATCATTTTGCCCAGATGCACGGCCGTGTCTTTTGAACTGCACGGCCGTGTTGTTCATACTGCTCGGCCGAGCAAGGTACATGCCTCGGCCGAGCAAGGGCTAATCCCGAAACTTGGACAATGCCCAAGCCTCTGCTCGGTAGGAGTCAAGGACTCTGCTCGGCCGAGCACATCAGCAAAATGTGCTACCCTTTAACTTTTACTTCTTTAATGAGGTTGACTTCGTTTTAGCTCAAAGGAGTGTGTACTCCACACTTTCCCTTACTCGTATCCGAGTCTAATACGAATCACATTGATCTCTAGTAAATCATCATTACAATAAAACGAGTTGATGACACTAAAATCACCAACAGGATCAACATTATTTTCAAAGTGTTCTTACTTTCTTGCAAAGAAAACACATTTTCAAAACCCTAAAACTCATTTTCATACATCAAATCTCATTTTCAAAGGATAAAATTCCCCTTCCCAAGCAAATGAAGTGCTTAGTCCTAATGTACCCCAAGGATGGTTTGATATAGTTGATCACCACTAAAATGTCAAGTGATCACTAATCAAAACCTAGGGAAATGGGGACAAGCATGGATGCCAAACCCCCCTTTAAAATCACATTTTCCTTCTTGAGAAGTTGCTGTCCAGTACCAATTTTCTAAGACCCCAGTCCATGGTCTAAATTTTTGGACACAGATAAAATTGGAATTTGGTGTTGACTACAAAACACTTTTTGTAGCCAACATCCATAGCTTTCCAGAAATATTTTTACTTTATTTTTTTCGTGAGTAAAACTCCCTTTTTCAAATTTTCTTTTAAAGGTCAGATCACCAGTCTCTGGGAGTCCAGATCTCATATCTGAGATTTACAGAGGGTTTTGGATCCTCAAATCTTCTCCAAAATGGAAAATTCTTTCACATAAATCTTATTTAAGGTGTCTGGAATAACTTTCATTCTCTGAGTTTTCTCAGATTATGAAGTTTTGAAGCCCTTAAATCTATTTCAAAATCAAGTGTCCACTACCTTTTTCATTCTGGCAGAAGTGTTCTTCAACTTCCAAAAATATTTTGAGTACCAAAACTCAACCCAAAAATCACACCAAAAATCATGGGATCTGTCCAAAGCCTAATAAAGAATTCCCAATTTTTATTTTTCTGAGTTTCAACTTATTTTGGCCAAAACACACACACACACACACAAATGATTTTCAGCTTGGAAGACTCGTTTTACGAGGCATTCCGGGTGCACACTAACGTCCTTTCCGGCATGTAACGTGACCTCCGAACCCAAATCTCTAATCTCGGGCATTTTTCAAAGTTTTGGCCCTTAAAACAAAAATGGCGTGGCGACTCCGGTCTTTTTCGATAGGTTTTTCAAAGAAACGAAGAATTTCAAAGTTAAACCTCTCTTTTTTGAAAAGGAAAACTTTTGGCGGTGGCACATCATCACAACTTGTCAGCTGTTGATCGTGCAGTTGCAGCGGTATTAGTTCAAGAGGAGAATGGTACCTAAAAGCCTGTTTATTACATGAGCAAGGCCTTGTCCGATGTGGAAAGGCAGTATTTCAATGAGGAAAAGGTGGTTTATGCTTTAGTCATCGCTGCAAGGAAGCTAAGGGCGTACTTCTCCGCCCAGCCTATAGTCGTGTTAACTAACACACCTCTGAAGAAAATACTGCACAAGCCAAAAAGTTCAAGTCGTCTACTCAATTGGGCAATAGAGCTGACATAGTTTGACATTGACTATCGACCTCGAAAGACACTCCAAGCATAGCCTTTGGTAGACTTTTTGGTCGAATTAACCTTCACCAAAGAAGACGACCCAGAGGCACCTAAACAGAATGTTTCTAAAGGGAAGGAGCCATCAAGTCAGCAGGTGGTAAGTTTTCCCGTTGACTGCTGAAAATTGTATTCAGATGGATCTGCAACAAGGAAAGTTAGCGGGGCTGGAATTGTCTTGGTCAAACCTGAGAGTGAGAAGGTGTTCGAAGAGGCACTAAGTTTCATGTTTCAAGCCTACAACAACCAGGCCTAGTACGAATCCCTAATTGTAGCCATTGAATATGCCAAATGATTTGGCCCGACCAAGATAGTGGCTTATTGCAATTCGCAAATGATTGTTCATCAAGTCAGAGGTGAATACTAGGTGCTTATTCTGATTTCGGTCAAATATTGCGAGCTAGTCAAGAAACTAATCCAAGACTTGAAGTTTTGGGAGATTCAGAGGGTAGTCTGTGAAAACAACGATTTGGCCGATCTACTTTCAAAGCCAGCTACATCATAGGAAGAACATGTCAAACCGATCTCCTACTTAGAACAACCAACATACGAAAGAGTGCAGGTTCTATGCTTGGTGAGTAGTGATAAGTGCTGGATTGATGAGATCAAAGCCTACATTGAGACATGTGAGCTGCCAGACGATGAACAAAAAGCCTAAGTAATCAAGAAGAAATCCCCCAGATTCAATATCCATGGGGAAGCTTTGTTCAGGAGGTCCTTCATCAAACCACTATTGAGGTGTGTCCATCCTCAAGAAGTCCCAGTCCTCTTGTTCGAAGTACACGGTGGAGTATGTGGGGGACACTCGGGGGCCAGAACTTTGGCGAACAAGATTTGGATTGACCACATTTAAGGGAGGATGCTCGTGAGTTTGTATAGAAGTGTGACAAATGCCAAAGGTATGCCGACCTACCTAAACTACCAACCACCGAGCAAACTCCTGTGATTGCTACTTGGCCGTTCGATATGTTGGAAGTAGACTTAATTGGACCCTTCCCACCAGCCCATGGAAATTGTAAGTATGTGATCATTGCAATAGACTACTTCATCAAATGGATTGAAGCAAAATCTTTGGCCAAGATAATCGAGGAAAATGCCATCAACTTTATCCATGATTACATTTAGTGTCATTTTGGGGTGCCACATTCGATCGTATCTTACAACGGCTTCAGTTTTCAACGACGTTCGAGACAGAAATGCATAGGTTCGGAGTAAATCATTAGAAATCTTCAGTCGTTTACCCTCAAGGATACGGATAAGCAGAAGCGGCCAACAAGTTGGTTTTGGCAGCTCTAAGCAAGAATTTAGATGGAAGAGCAAAAAGATGGTTGGGCGAATTCCCACTTGCACTATGGGTAGTCTGCACAACCACATGGGAGCCTACAGGGGAAACCCCATTTGCTCTTACTTATGGGTCAGAGGCCATGACACCAGTTGAGCTACAAATTCCCACAGCTAGGGTTGCAATATTCGATCAGACTCAAAATGACTCCAACGTGTTGATCAACTTAGATTTGCTCTATGAAAAACGGATGTCTGCTCAGCTCATAATGGTTAACTACAAACAGAAAACCAAGGGGTACCACGATAAAAGGGTCAAGAAGAGGCCGTTTAGAGTTGAAGACTATGTATTGAGAAAAATTGAAGTGAAAGGGCGTAAGGCCGAGCAAAACAAGTTGTCATCCAATTGGGAAGGCTCATACGTTATCACATAAGTAGTCAAAGAAGGGACCTACATGATGGGAAATCCTAGACGAAGTGAGCTGAAACACCCCTGGCATGCAAGTCACTTAACTAAGTATTATTTTTGAATTTGTTCCTATGTCAATGTTAAAGTTGGAGAACTCTCTATGGAATAAGCTACATATTCAATAAAGAGGGTATACTCCCCAAGATGTTATGCCAACACCATTGTCTCATGCTTTCTATGCATTTACTCAGATCCAAATCTTAGTCGAACTCGAACTCCAAATAGGTATCTCGTTTAAACAGGTTCAACTAAAGCCTTAATCAATCTCGTTCTTAAATAGGTTCAACTAAAGAATTAGTCAATCTCGTTCTTAAACAGGTTCCACTAAAGCCTTAGTCAATCTTATTCAATAAATAGACTCGACCAAAACCTTAGTCAGTCTCGTTATTAAAACAATTCCATCAAAAGCCTTGATCAACCTCGTTCTCATGCTGGTTCGACAATAAAGTAAAATACTTTGCTAAACAAAAAATGCATAAAGTCAACTAGCATTCAAAAGGTTGGTCGCCCAAAAGTGGTCTAAGACCAAACAATATAAAGAGTTACAAAAGAAAATGCCTCCCAAATCGGGCTAAGGCATGAAGACCAAAAAGAAACATAAAAATTGTTTGGAACTTGTTAATTACAGAAAAATCAAAAAGTCTATCCTACTCTTGTTGTTGCTGTTGCTGCTTGGCATCCTAAAACACTTGGTCCTGAGTGACCTCCCTCTCCTCCTCAGCTTCCTCAGCCTCTATGATCTCTTGGATGATGGAGTTGAAGTTTCTTGGCTCAATAGGTGGAGCCCATGGCTCAAGCCCATCCTCTGCATCCTGCTTGGCAATGACAGCAAGATCATTGGAGTTATAGGGAACCAGGGAGTGGCCAAAGCGGGCTTGCTCATCATAGTGATCCTTAAAAGCCCATTGGTCCAATTTATCAACACTTATGTCGACAGAAGGATCAACTATGGCCATGTATTGGCGCCCAACATCATAGAAGTATCTAGCTCGAGACACTATGTTGTTATAGCACTCAGCCACTCATCACTGGCCTTCAATCTCTCAATAGCAGCCCTCTCCCTAGCTTGGGGCTCTTCTTCCCACTTAGCCCTCGTAGCCTTATGATCCTTATCAAGCTTGAGCAACCTAGCATTGTGATCTTGTACCAGCTCGGATAACTGCTCTACCTTACCCTTCAACTTAGCCTTGTCCTATTTGGATTGGGCCACCTCTTACTCCATTGCAGCTTTGGTCGAAGCCCAAGCATCTACTTGCTCTTAAAGGGGAGAGAGCTACTCTTTTGTATCCTTAAGAGTCGCATAAGCTTCATCCCGCTCCTTCTCAATATTGAAATGTGCAGTTTGGAGGGCCGAGGATTGGGAGTCTGTCTCCTTCAGCTTCATTTTTAGCTCTGCAGTTTCCCTAGCATTCCTGGAGTAGTTGGCTTGGGCGATCTGTTCTTTTTGCAAGTCGCTCTCCAACTGCACCTAGCTTGCTCAGTAAGAGCTAAAGACTGGGAGACAAAAACAAAACGATTAAGATAATGACGTTTAAATGAGAAGGATGATTGGGAAAATATTCAAAGTATTACCTCAGAAGCAAGTAGGCCGGAGCGATCAATATACTCCTCCGGAGTCAAGCCCTCCTCTTAAAAATGGCAAACAGGTCCCGACCCGCTGCTCGGCAGATGACGGCCTGGCCTAAGGTTAGCTCGGGGTACTCCCAGCATAAAGAATTCACCCTAGTAAATGGGGCTACATCACCTAGTGCATCCACTCTGGACTGCACCTCCCCTACATCTACTCTTTACTGGCCTAAGTATTGGCTCTCCCATGCTCTTTGCGACTCCTTCTGCGATCACCTAGGTCGAAGATACTCTCCATTTGTGCTTCTTGAGCTGAAGTTAGAACCGTATCAACAAAAAAGAAGAGGTTCAATACAAAAGTGACGAGCAAAAACTTGACAAAAGGAAAAAACAAGACAAGTACTTAACCGCCTGTAAGTACCCCAATCCGAAACGCTCTCCATACGAGCATACGGGAAGGACACCGAGGGTTCGCTTATCCAAAATCACAAATTCCCATGACTTTCTGAAAATTAAATTGACCAAGCGAGGCAAGAAAGGACCTTTTGTACAATAAAAACCTCAGAAGGACCTCACAGGAATTAACAAAAGTAAAAAACATGCTGACTCACGCCCTGATCTATACGGATCACCTTGTAAAAGTCAAGGAAAATCCGTACGGACCATTTTGCACTTCCCAAAATCTATAAATACATCCCTCTTGTTCCTTCATTTGGGACAAAAGTTTGAGAGTAATATTGAGAGTATTAAGGGAGGTTCTGCTAGAGTGAGGATATAATTTTCTCTCCTTCATATCACCTTAAAAAACCAAACACTTTCCAAACAAAACAAGCCTTAGGAAGATATAAATAACCAATATTGGTGAGATCTCCTTCGAAATCCTAATAACACCCTAATCTTTCACTTTAAGTCTTTAATATATTTATGAATCAATGTTGTTAAATCTATCATTTAAAATGTAGTCTTTTACTTGTTCTTGCACATTGTAGATCCAAACCAACTGAATTATCCTAAAAGGCTTTCCATTCACAATATGCTTAAGAATGGAAGTCTAATGGAGACAGTGGTTTGTTAATAATTATTTCAAGCATTGTCTTTTCATTGTTTACTTTCAAATGTCTTCATTTCCTAAATCATCTTTTGATATACCTTTCTATGAAGTTACTATGATACAAGTAACCCTAATCTCCAAGGATGATCTCATCACTCATATTAAAGATATGGTTCTAGGGATTAAGGTTATAATGTTGATGTAACATTACTTCTATCCATTTTCTCTCTTAAATGTGACAAATGCTCAATTTTATCTTCAAAAGATCTCTCATCTTCTCTACTTCAAACAAACAATCTCCATTGTTGTCTATCAAGAAAAACTCAAAAAACCACCATTCTTGTACTACTCTAGAGCTTGGAGATGACAAACCTTGGGATTGGATGTTTGAATTTCTTTTTCCATATACTCCCTCCGTCCCACCTTAGTGTAGACTTCTTTCCTTTTTCGTCCGCCCCACCTTAGTGTAGACTGCCAAAATTAGAAAGTTTTTTATTATTTTTTATTTTCCCTATCCCACCCACTCATTCTCTCTCTTCATTTTTCACCATACAATTTATTCAACCAACCTACTATTCACTCCACTCATTCTCTCTCTTCATTTTCTACCACACATTTCCATTATCTTAATAATATTCCTTAGTTATTGTGCCCACCACCTTAGTCTACACTAAGGTGGGACGGAGGGAGTATGTTTCATGTTGAATTTCTGGCCAGTCCTATGAAGTTGTCAACTTTGCAATTTTTAGCTCAAATCCTAGGAACATGCAGAAATTGACTGATAAAACACAAAAATAGCATACTACACATAAATATCCATACGGACCTCCTTGTAAAGGAGCATTAATACGTACGGATCAGTTTGTAAGCTGTGACATTTGTTCAATTTTTCCAGTTTTCCAGTTTCAGATATATCTTAAACCCACTTTTAACAAAACAAACTGTTTTCTAAAAAACTGCACAATTTTTCCTTTTTTTTCTTTTAGTTATAAAACCATTTGATCTTAAACACACACACACACACACACACACACACAAATTTTTTGAAAAAAAAAATGATAGAAAGACTCATAGATAGGAGGCATTTCAGGTGAGTACAAAAATCTTTTCCTAAGGCGTAACGTGACCTCCGAACTCAAAATCTTACATCAAAAAGCATTTTGTCAATGTTTTGAGCTCACGAAATGGCGTGGCGACTCTCTTTCCAAAGAAATTCATCCATCCATTTAAAAAAAATACATTTTCAAAACGTCCCATGCGCTGGGGCATCAGATCGGGTAATTTCAGTTGGTGACTCCGCTGGGAAAATGAAACTTGTTTTAAAACTTCTTTTAAAGTCTTTAAAATATTGTGTGGGTCAAACTTCCGTTTAACCCTTTCTTCGAATATTGTGTTTGTGTGTTAATTTTCTTTGCTTCTAAAAAAAAATATGTGCTTAATATACATCTTGCTCTTTGAAATGTCTCTTTTTTTGCGCAAATTTTGCCCATAAAAATGCTTACGTTTTTACCTTGTTCATAAAATGTTTTGAGCAGCTTTTTTTTTACTCATAAAAATGTTCGTGCACATATTCATGTATTTAATACACATTTTGCAAATTTCTATTTTTAACTCAAAAGGGAATTTAGCTAACGCACACTACGCGCACCCTTACCATGAACACTTTCACACTACAACCCTAAACCCGATATGGTCTCAGTTGCAGCTCGAAGGTGTTCCTATGCCTCTCTTGCACAAATGGGATCATTCCAAACAACCCATCCTCGCCAGTGTCAGCCATGCACTATTCATATTACCCTTTGTCCGAGACTTGATTAGTTTTTGGCCTAGTCCATGTCATAAAGCCTAAATGTATATTCTATATTGGTCATCTTCTGAGTTAAAACCTAAAAGTCAAGGTCACTTGCGAAAGCAAGCTTGGCAGGATCACCTGTTGACCCAATCTTGATTTCTAGTGTTGACTTAGACATTGACCTATATTAGATATACATCAATGCTCAATGTGACATCATGTCGTCGATTCTTTAGTGCATAACCCATGACAATTAAGACATAGTCAAATCTGAAAGTCAAAGATCCCTTGCGAAAAAGAGAATAAGAAAGGTCTGCCAACTTTGACCCGTTCTTGAATTAAAGATACTGGCTTCGATCCCAATTCGCATGGCATGTGCATTGAAACTTATATGACAGGCTTGGTCCTTAGGTCATTTTCCCTTTTTGGTTGGTGGAATTCGCTTGCCCTATAGGACCTTTGCTCAGGTTTTTCCGCCATGGGAAGACGAAGTACAGGTGAAAACGAGGGGCATATAGGCGTAGTAATGGATTCCACTGACCCAGGATCTAGAATAGTTGCGAAAAAGAAGAGCAGTCTTTTCCAACCATTAAGACTCTGAGAAGACATGTTTTAAGTAAACTTGAACAGTTAATAAGATAACAATTGCATGTCGCACGAGCCTTAGCCTTTAGCCAAACACCCTCCCGAGTCTAAACAATACATTTCACATGTGGCAGCGAACCGAGAGTGGTTAAGGATCCCGGGCTGCCGTCTCTTCAATATTGAGGTTACGAAATCAGACAGTTCTTCAGTTTCTTCATTTCGAACAGTCCGCTACACTCGGATGGCAGGGTCAAAGATAATAGTGACGGGAATGGAACCCTGCCCCCAGAAATCTCCAGACAGTGGAGGAAGTCTTGCAAGCATTTGAGGCTCTTAAAAAGCGCCAAGAGGAGCAACATGCCTGGATTGTGGAAACGATGCATCATCGTTGGATAGTAGCAGTCCCTCAACCAGATGGGACCTTTGTTCTAATAGAAGACGAGGATGTACCAGCTCCCTCGGCCTCTCAGAATTACTGGCAAGTCCCTCCTCCATCAAACTACGAAAATCCGGTAATACAAAGAAATTCTCGCCCAGGGCTTCATATAAACACCAATCAGATAGCTCCAACTTTCCAACCTCAGTACAGTCATCTTCCTGGCCCCACTCCCCAAACTCAATATCACCAACGTACTTTTGGGCCCACTCCCTCAGATCCTAATACACTTCAGTATCCACCGGGGTTTAATCCTTTGCTTCCCTCTGAGCCTTGAAACTATAGTCTGAAGGCCTAGTGCTAACCGGAAGCAAACATTCTGATCGAATGTCCGGATGTTTCAAATTTGCTGCCTCCCAACCTGCCTCTTGGGACCAATGAAGTATTTCCTCAATTTTGAAGCACGGTCCAATTTGGTCCGAACACTTGTGTTCCTTGCTCAGGTTTTGACAATCAAGGTTATGGGCATTATACACCCACTTGTCTCCTCAAGATTCCCGAACGGTGATCCCATCAACTAATATCCCTCCATATTTGGGTTCCACCCCGAGAGCTGGCAATCTGACCCCGCCAAATGATCCATATGTGGCCTGGTTAGTCGAGAAGGTAAAGGAGATGCAAGGAAAGATTGTCAACTCCAGAAAAGATTCACTCATGCCTACAAATCCAAGCAAGGTAGTGCCCCTTCCCTCGAAATTCAGAATGCCGGATATGGAAAAATTTCGATGGGACGGAGTGTCCAAACACCCATATAGATACCTACATCTTAGGTATGAGGGCCAAGGGTGCTACGCATCAGCAAATGGCGGATCACTTCCAGCATTCCTTGAAACCCACTGCTCTGAGATGGTTCCTCAATGTAAAGACAGAGAATCATTCCACCTGGGAATAGATAAGTGATGTCTTTTTTTGAGAAATATCGTGCTAATCTGTAATGGGAGAGAAACCGGCATGACCTGTAGGCCACCGAGCAGAAAGATGACGAGCCAATAGGAGAATTCTACAAAAGGTGGAATTAGAAGTTGAGTGAAATCATGGACCCTCTATCCAAGGAAGAACATATGGACATATTCCACTCTTGCCTCAAACCATCCTTGAAGGCCTTAATCAATCACCATTTCTATCCTTATCTCCGCGCCACGGTCAATGTAGGGACAAAGTTTGAAAAAAAACTGAATGCACAGAAAAAGGTAGCCAATTTTGTTCCTTCTTATCGCTATCGGGCGACCCCGTCCAACCCAGCGTTTGCACCAAGCAAAGGTAAAGAGGTTACAGGAGCGGTCAATTATATCCAGAATAGAAACCAGGGAAGCCATAATCAGGCACTCCCAAGGAGTAACTGTCCCCCTCGGTAGCAGTGGTTCCAACATTGTGACAATCTCGAGATGCCCCTAAGCCAAGTCATCGAGAGGCTGGTGAAATGAAACATGCTCAAACCTCTCGAGAACTATCCCCCGAGAAACCCCAACACTAACCTAGATATGAATAAATGATGTGCTTTTCATAATAATCATGGCCACACGATCAACAATTCCATAATATTAAAGCAAGTGGTCCAGGGTTTGATTTAGGAAGGAAAGCTCAAACGCCCACGTGGTCCTAACACGGTTGGAAATCCTTTCCCGAGAAATGACAGGGTGAACATGGTTACATTTGATGGTCCCTCATGTGTGGTTAGATGCTCGGTGATTTCTAATTCTGTCAATATGCTGGCCTGCGATGATCGGGATTGTGAAGACAAAATCAAGTGCTCCCATGTTAGGGAATTTAAGGGAGAAAGTCCAAGAATGGCCATTTTTTGAGATCCCTACCAAGGCCAGGACACACCAATGGATGGATTGAGAATTCCCTAGAGATAAGATGGTTTGAAACGGGTGAAACGAGCGGTAGTGCCAAAAACATCATAACATTCACAGACGCAGATTTTCCAAGGTGCGGAAACAGACATAACGAAGCCTTACATATCACCATTCAGCTGAATACCATCTTTCTCCCAGGTGTTTTGGTTGATAACGGATCGACAGTCAACATCCTCCCTGCAAGCATGATGAGACTCTTAAGGATCAACTATTCCCAGTAAGAGCCATCTTCCCGGAGGCTTAAAGCTTACGACTCTGTGAATGTGTGCCCAAATTCTAATTTTTTTGTTTTTTTAGGTTGGATTCACGCGAATTTGAAAACATCTGGTTTAATTTGAAAAACGGAGTCGCCACGCCATTTTGATTTCCTCAAAACTTTGAAAAAAAGGATTTTTAGGGTTCGGAGGTTAAGTTACCCCTTGGGAAGAACGGATCGTCGTTCACCCAAGGTGCCTTGCCGTAGCAAGTCTCCCTAGATTCTATTTTTCGTGCCTACTTCCGTGCTTTCTTGTGTGCATGTGTTGAAAAGAGGGGGGGAATGTCCCAAGTTGTCTTCCGGACGTACAAACCATTTAGTTGGTTGTCGCTCGGGATTCCTTGGATTTTTATGTGTTCGGTATTTTGATCCCGTCCTCATCTTGGACTTGTAATCATCGCTATTTGACTTTGGGTCTTGCGTGATCGAGAGAAGGACTCTCTTTTATAGTCCAAAATGGGGTTCTTTAGGAAAGGAGTGTCCTTAGCCCATCAATCCTACGCCTTGAGACGATTGAGCTTATATGGGAGCTATCATGCTCGTCTCAAGCGATAATCGGAGATATAGGTTCAAGGTTTATCCCTTTCTAAAGAGATTGTGTCACCTTTAACGGAAGAAACGATGTAAAGATAGGATCTTTACACCGGTCCGTTCCGAAGGTTGCTAATGGGGACATGGGGGAATGCATGTGAAAATGACATTTTTAGTGAAAAGATGATATTTTTGGGTGCAAATGATGCTATTGATTGCAAATGATGCTTTTTTTTTATGTAAAAAAAGGATTTTTAATGCAAAGGATGCATTTTCATGTAAAGAAATGATCTTTAATGCAAAGGATGCATTTTCATGTAAAGAAATGATCTTTAATGCAAAGGATGCATTTTTATGTATGAAAAATGAGTTTTAGAATGCAAAGGATGCAATTTGAATATAAAGATTACATTTTTATATGCAAAGGATGCATAAAGATACCATTTTTATATAAAAAAGGGATTTTTAGGTGCAAAGGATGCACCTTTAATGCAAAGATTACATTTTTATGGGCAAAGGATGCTTATTTCATGCAAAGGATGCAAAGGGGGAGGGGTTATGATTTATATGAATAAAGATAGTATCTTTAACAACAAATACCAAGTCCCAAGCAAGATAATGGTAATATATGAATGCAAGGAGCAATTATATCACATAAACAAGCATAATGCAAGGTAAAGGGGTGAGAGGTTACCAATGGTGGTGACCTTTTCTTCTTTGAATCTTGCCTAGTGGATGGACCAACTTGGAAGGCTTCAAGGAGGAGGGAGGTGGCTTCTTGGCACTCTTCCACTTCTTGGATTTTCGCAGCAGGGCTTGAACAGAGCTTTTGGTGATGAATGTGGTATGTTGTTGTGTGTCAAAATGGGTAGAGGAGGGCTCTATTTATAGGCAGTCTGGATAAGGCTAATGAGGCCGTGCGGCTAGGAGTCTTCTCCTAATGCAGCCGTGCGACATTATCCTGTATGACTCAGCATGTTTCTAGAATCATGCAAGGTGGCACTTCTAGAAGGTTTTTCATATTAAGGAAAACGTGCCCTTTTAATTTAAATCAGTCCCTTTATTCCTCGGAAGGTTCGGAACAGTTCCGGAATTGCTCCCGGACTTTAGGAAAGTCTGGGAAATTGCCGGAAAACTTAACCGGAAGGCATGAGCCAGATTTGGGTACTTACAGACTCCACGTCCCGTATCGTTCTGGGGGTGGTAACATTGGACCTCCGTTTTGATGAACAAAGGGAATCGATGGAATTCCAAGTGATGAAAATTGTGTCTGCCTTTACCGCCTTACTAGGATGTCCCTGGCTACACCAGATTAAGGGAGTTTCATCAACCATACACCAATATATGAAGTTTGTTAACATTAAAGGGAATCTTGAAGTAATTCACAGGGAAAGCATGATGGAGCAAGTTCGAGAGCATGACTATAACTCGGAGGAAGGTCCTGACATGACTGAATACTACCTGGTAGATGAGGCTCTAGATATAATCTGATATGAAAGGGATTCTAGCACCAACACGGTGGGGTTTGAGGAATCAGAATCCGAGGAAACCATGAGCCAAGAAAGGGAATCGGGCCAATGTCACTGTGAGGAATACGTAAGGGAAGACCTAGAATGGAGGCCCAAATGTTGTTTGATCGAGGGGAAGCCAAAAGCCTCGCCAAAAATCTCAACGAAGTAGGTAGGCCTACCACTAATGTATATATATTTGTCAACCCTCATGTGAGCGCACTTAGATCCCAAGAGGCTGGTTATGATAGTATAATCAAGTTCAACACTCCAGTAATCGATTTGGAGGAAAGATGGAGCAATATTCTCTGGAATCTGGAAGAAAAAATGGAACGTGAGTAAGAACTATTCCCAATTTTAATACTAGGAATGAGTTTAACGTCATCATCCTCTCTAGTTTTGGTTCTCATTGGAACAACCTCTTCTTCATCCATTTCAAGCGACTCAACTGACTCAGTATCTTAATCATCAGAAGCGTCTGTAACAAGGCAGAGATTAATCTCTTCGGTTTCATCCTCGCTTCCTTCATCAGAATCTGTTTCAATCCAAGTTGCTAACTCTTTTCACTACCAGAAAAATAGGTTTTAGCGGCGGAAATTTCCATCGCTAAAGCCAAATTTTCGTCGCTAAAATTAAACACCGACGGAAAAATTCCGTCGATGGTCCGCCGCTATCGTCCCGCCGCTGTGGTCCGACGGCTCAAATTCCGCCGGTATATTTTGATTTTACCGACGAAATTAATTTCGTCGGCGATTTTCTGACATCAGCGACGGAAATTTCCGCCATTAAATCATTTTAATTTAATTAAATTTTCATTTCAGCGACGCAATATTCCGCCGGTGAAATAAAAATTTAATTTAAATTTTATTTTCAGCGACAGAAATTTCCGTCGCTGGAATAAAAATTAATTAAAATAAATTATTTTCAGTGGCGGAAATTTCCGTCGCAGGAATAAAAATTAATTAAAATAAATTAATTTCAGCGATGGAAATTTCCGTCGCTGAAATTAATTAATTTTAATTAATTTTTATTCCAGCTACGGAAATTTTTGCCGCTGAAAATAAAAATTAAATTAAAATTAATTGATATAGCGGCGGAAATTTCCTTCGCTGGAATAAAAATTAATTAAAATAAATTATTTTCAGCGACAGAAATTTTCGTCGCTGATAATGAAATAAATTAAAAAAAATAATTCAAAATATCAATTAACCAAATTTTTTTGTACCTGATATAACAATTCAATTTATAAAACTAAAATTATAAAACTAAAAATCAATATCAGCGTACCAAACTAAAGACTAAATATCACCGTACCAAATCGGGAGGGGGGAGGGGGTAGAGGGGAGGGGAGAGGGGGGGGGGGAGGGGCTCCCGCGGGTACCAAATATCTCAAATGTTTACAAACAAGTATTAAATAGTACAAACAAGTCTAAAATAGTCCGTAATCAACTCGGGGGAGGCTGGAAATTACCCTGGTCCAGACGGGCCATCAACATCGCAAATTTGGCATCAGTCTCTGCCTGACGCCGATCACTCTCCTCCTTCATATTCGCCTGAGCCTCCAAAGCCTCCGCAAGCTTTGCCCTAACCTCTGCAGCCTCGCGTCTCTCCTCAGCCAACTCAGGCTGTAGAGTGTTGACCCTCGGATCATGATACGTGGGCGGCACAACATTTGGCCGACGGCCGGTCGACGTCGACGGGAATTGCCGCCCGTAATTCCCCATCCCTAACACTCGGTCTCCTCTCTTTGGATGTCCCTCAGAGGTGACCGAGCGCCAAACATCAGGCATGAAGGGAACGGGCTGGCCGGGAGGCGTTCCTTCGGGAAGAACGGCGGCTTGATATGTACTCTGTCAAAATAAAACAAACAATTATAATCATATACACAATGTAATGTACATAAATAAATTTACATATTCAAAATCAAGTCATTTAATGATAGTTTACTTACAAAGGCATTAGCAGAGTGATCGTCAACCCATTGCGGAGGTTGATCGGGCGCTGTAGGAGTCCGAACATGTGTGCTAACGAAAACATCCAAAACACTGACATTCGGACCATGATCCCTTTCCTATAAATAAAATAAGCGAGATTATTACTTTGAAATTGTATAAATGCAACATTTAAACTGATTTAAAAGCATGGCTGTGATGTTTGAGATCCTTAGAGAGAAGAGGTCAGTGAAACTGGAAAAACTCTTATTAAACAGAAAATTCTTTGCTCAAACAGTGGAGAATTTGTTTGCTCTGTCTTTCGAAACGAAAGATGGACGGATTATGATAGTTGTGGATGAGAAAGGCTCTTATCTTGTTTATATTTTAAGATGTTAACCACCAACCACAATACCCTATAAGCAGTTGCCACTAAGAGTTTTCTTCCTAATTTTAGACAATGATTAGGAGCTAATTCCTTAACAATACTTCCATCCAAGTCTTCCTAATTTTATACATTCACCCCCCCTCCCCCTTTGACTTTACACAAGATCCGACCTAAGGTGCATCTAGGGTGCCAGGATTGATATCAGGCGCTCAAACGTATACGACATAATCACCGTCCGCGATGCTGTCAATCGCCCCAAAATGGGATCTAGAACCCTATCATTATATTCCATGAGGTCCTCATGAATCTCTATGTTATTTTTAATGTATACATGTATCCCACCCCTCCATAGTTTTTAACACTGTTGCATTCTCAAGGCTCAAACTCGAGACCTCTGGTTAATCTAGAACCCCCTTTACCGGTAATCTAGGTGTTTGTTGGTTCATACCCGTACATGTACCTGAACACAATTTGCTTTCCAAATGTTCATCATTATTTGATAATGCAATAAACAATTCTGCTTAGATATTACCTAGAATAATTCATGAGGAAATCCGCCACATGAATCCTACGGAGCAGCAGCCACTAGCTGTGATGAACATTTCTACAAACAGTTGGTGGGCATTCACGATGTATTTTGGTATAAAATGATATTTTTCCAACTTAAACTCATTTTCACATAGTTTGATCAGCAATACTAAGTATTACTCCCTCTTTTTATGCTCATTTTATAATAAAAATACTAATTAATCAATAAAATCAAAATATAACAGTTTTATTTTTTTCACAAAGGGTGTACATGTCTTGAACAAATACTCCTGCCATCATAGAATCAGATTTTTTTCTTCTAAAATAGTTTTAATGTAATATTTAATATGGTATACACAAGTAGGGGATATACCTTAAACATTTACAAGTCAAATATAATATTTATTATGACACGAAAAAAAAAACCCAAAATATTCAGCCATAACATAACATGAATATCTCATAAGAACAACATAAAATCCACACACAAAAAGAATACTGCAGTATACCCAAAAATAAACAGAACCCAAAATTGAACAGCATAAAGATCAAAACATTAATTAGATCAAATTTAAAGAAATTAGATGGGAATTATGAACAGAGTGTCAAGAAAAAGAAAAACCTTTGTTTGATTTAGGTTTGTTACTGTTGAGGATTAAATTGATCGAGATTCTGACCTTGTTCATGCGTTCTTGAGAGGGACGGCGGTGAGAGATCGTGGCGGTGATGAGGTTGAGAGCGTCGGCTAGAGACTGGAGGGAAGGAGAATCGGAGACGGTGGAGAGGTGGACGGCCGGCGAGGGTGGACGGCGGCGGTCTGAGAGCTAGGGAAGGAAGAGCTCGTCGCCGGGAAGAGAGAGAGAGCGGGTAGAGAGAGAGAGAGTTTAGAGACTGTAATTATTTTAGGGCGTAAAATTTTTTATTAATATTTCACCTCAGCGACGTAATATTTCGCCGCTGATAATCCGCCGCTGAAAATTACGTTCACACGGATTGTTGACGTGGCATAAACCACTGACGGAAATTTCCGCCGCTGGTTTAATTAACCTCAGCGACGGAAATTTCCGCCGCTATTATTAATAAATATCATTATTTTTATTTATATATAACATGAAAATTATTTTAAATTACTCTCAAAAAAATAAATATGAGTCTATAAATATTATTTTTGAAAAAATAAATAAGTCATAAATATTAATTAATTTTAATTATATAAATATCATTATTTTTAATTATATAAAACATGAAAATTATTTTAAATTACTGTCAAAAAAATAAATATGAGTCAATAAATATTATTTTTGAAAAAATAAATAAATCATAAATATTAATTAATTTTAATTTAATAAATATCAATATTTTTAATTATATAAAACATGAAAATTATTTTAAATTACTCTAAAAAAAATAAGTATGAGTCAATAAATATTATTTTTGAAAAATAAATAAATCATAAACCCTAAATTCTAACCCCTAAATCCTACACCCTAACCCATAAACCCTAAACCCTAACCCTTAACCCCTAAACCCTAAACCCTAAACCCTAACCCCTACACCCTAACCCCTAAACCCTAACCCCTAACCCCTAAACCCTAAACCCTAACCCCTAAATAAATCATAAACCCTAAACCCTAACCCCTAACCCCTAACCCCTAACCCCTAAACCCTATACACTATACACTGTACACTATACACTATACACTATACCCTATACACTATAGTGTATAGGGTATAGGGGTTAGGGGTTATGGTTTAGGGGTTAGGATTTAGGGGTTAGGGGTTAGGGTTTAGGGGTTAGGGGTTAGGGTTTAGGGGTTAGGGTTTAGGGGTTAGGGTTTAGGGTTTGGGGGTTAGGGTTTAGGGGTTAGGGTTTAGGGTTTAAGGGTTAGAGTTTAGGGTTTAGGGGTTAGGGGTTAGGGGTTAGGGTTTAGGGATTAGGGATTAGGGTTTAGGGTTTAGGGGTTTTTTTTTTAGAGAACCAGGACGACACCTGGGAATTTTATTAATGATAAATACTAAAAATACATCGATGAGCGGGAGTATTCCGTCGATAAATCATGCGCCAAAATAGTGGTGGTAATAAAATGAATATTTGAGGAATATTCATTTTAGCGACGGAATTTAGCGACGGAATTAAATTTCGTCGGTAAATTTGACGCCAAAATCATTCCGTCGCTAAAGCTCAATTTCCGTCGCTAAATAGCGATGGAATGATTTCGTCGCTGTTGATTCCGTCGCTAAAACACTAGTTTCTGGTAGTGTTTGAGTTCTCTTCCTCTTCAGCAACCATTCCCTTGCGACGAGAAAATTTCGCAAGAGATGTTTTCTTTTTCATATATTCAAATCTGGGCTTAGGACACTCAGAAGCAAAGTTACCAGGTTTTCTACAGTTGTAGCAAACTAGATCACCCTTTTCATTGTATCAGCAGCCTTGGAAAAAGTTGTTGGAGGTTTTCCTTTAGTAAATGGTTTTGAAGATTTTCAAAATTTTTGAAATATTTTTACAAACTTGGCAAATTCATAATCATCCATATCGATGAGTGATGAGGTTGAGATGGAGGGATCTTAGGTTTTCTTTGATGTGGAAGGTTTCTCCTCATGTTTCATGACAGACATAGAAAGTGCCTTGCCTTTTCCTTCGACCTCTTCAACGTGGTCTAAATTAAGTTCATGGACTTTTAGATTTGCATACAAGTTACTTAAAGTCCAAGTATTTAAATCTTTTGAGTCCTCTAGAGATGTGACTTTATTAACCCATCTTGAGCCTAAGGCAGTAAGGAATGTCGTATTGATTTCCTTGTCGGTTAAAATTTTACCAAGTGAAAGACAAGAATTTACTACCTCAACGTAATGATCGTAAGTTTGACGCAAGGTTTCATTGTGCTTTCTGTTGAAGTTGTTGTAAGTTCTTTCAACAACAAATTTATTATTTTCCTTGCAAAGATCGTCTCCTTCAAGGTAGTTCTCAATAGCATCCCACATCTGCTTTGCGGTTTTACACTTCATAACTTTTTGAAGAGTTAAAATTGGCAAGGTTCCAGAAATGATGTGTCTTGCTTTGCTATCCAAAGCAACTAATCTCTTTTCTTCATCGGTCTACTCAGCTTTCATCTTTTTGACCCCTGGATTTTCAGTGTTGGTGGCTGGATTTGTGTTGGCTTTCATGGGAACGAAAGGACCATTGATTACGCAGTCCACCAGCATCTCATCTATGGTTTCCAAATGAATTATCATTCGGGTCTTCCAGATGTCAAAATAGTCTTCATCCAGTAAAGGAATGTGTGAATAGTTAACCCTTGTCATAGTTTTTAAGTTTGGCATTACGAATCAGCACACAAGTTGTTAAGCTTGAAAAACAGAAGTTTTATAAATGTGTTTTGCTCTGATACCACTTGTTGGTCCCAAAGGTGGAAACAAGAGTGAAAAACAGCTAGAGGGGGGGGGTAAATAGTTGTTATACATTTTTTGATCCCTTTTTGAAAAATAAACCTCTTGCTTACAAAACCGCCTTGCAGTATATCAAAACCGCAAGTAGGGTTTGCAAAATGCATAGCGAAATTTCTTTAAGTTTAAGATTGTGCGGTTTTAATCAGAGTGCGATTTTATAGTGCGGTTTATAAAATAGTAATTTGAGGTTTTGACAAGGATTAACTCTAAACACAATTCACAAAATCTGAAGAACCTAAATAAGATCAAACAGATAAAGACAAATTAGTTTGAGTGATAAACAGTAAAGAGAAATGCAGAAATTAATGAACACAATATTTGGAGTGGTTCAATCGTAAATGATCTACGACCACTACTAAGATGGTTAGTCTTGAATTTTCTAAATGCTATATTTGTATTAGATTATGAGAGAGATTACAAGATTACAAGTAACAAACTCAAATCTAAAATCTTATCAATGAAAGCAAATCCTAGACTATAATCGGTGTTTCTCAAATGATATAATCTATGTGATTAATCAAGTGAGGTGTGTGTGTGTTTAACAAGATTCAAGGCTCTTTATATATGTATGATATAGAGCTCAAGAAATCTTGGGTGTTACTAGGCTTGAATTTCTGGGCTAGGAAATTTGTTCTTGAAGGATGAAGATGAAGATTCAAAGGAATATGAATTTCTGGGAAATAATCTTCAATCTTCAAAGGACTCTTTTTCTCAATTTTCTCAAGCAATCTTCAAATGATGAAGAATGGGGTATTTATATCCAAGTACCAAAAAGTAGCCATTATGGTACAGCTATGCAAGTACAGTGTTGGTGCGGTCTGATTGGTCCACATGTCCACTTTTGTTCTTTTGATCAGAAGTTGCAGATAAGGCTGATCAGACCTCAGCTCACTTTAAGGAATGAAGGACATCTGTCATCTTTTCAAAATCCTTCTAGAATATGACCGTTAGTCACGTGATGTGATTTTGTGGTTGACTTAATTTTGCTGACGTGGATTCCAACAGTCAAAAGTGATCCAACTCTTCAAGTCTTCAATCATTGGATGCGATTGGTGAAGTAAGGTTTAAGGTGTGCGGTTTCACCAACTGGGTTTCTGTTGCGATCTTCAATGTGTAGTTTCAAGATGAGAACCACACAAGCAATTTGCATTGTGTGGTTTCATAGATGTGGTCTGTACTTGAACTTCGATTTTGCATGTTTTCAAAACCTCTTGACTTGAAACTTCTTGTCCAATGAATTTGTGCCATTCTTCAAGCTTAAATAAACCTATTCTATAAAATGGACTTGTACTAAAAAATTGAAGTCTAAGGTTCATTACATATGGGACTAAAGTCCAGAAATTAGAGATGAGTTTATGGTATCAATCAAATTAAATCTAAGAAAAGGAGGGTTAAAGTATGCATACCCAACACTTAAGCACACACACACACACACACACACACACACACACTTTTCGAAAAAAAGGATAGAAATACTCATATATATGAGGCATTTCAGGTGCGCACAAAAATCTATTATCGAGTCATAACGTGACCTATGAACTCAAAATCTAACATCAAAAAGCCTTTTGTCAATGTTTTGTTCTTATAAAACGACGTGACGACTCTTTTCAAAGAAATTCATCTGTCCAAGTTTTTAAAAATACATTTTCAAAATGTCCCATGCGCTCGGGCATCAGATCAGGTAATTTCACCGCCATAGTGGAATAAGTTCTTGCAGTGGTCCGGGTTACTCTTACAGTAGTGGCATTGGGTCGCGAATCTCTCCCTCTCATGGATGACCCAGTTAGGGTACCCAATGTTGGTTTTATGCCCTAGGCTTATAACTATTTTGACTCATAGTTAATAACGTTATGTAATCATCTTTACCATTTATAATAGAGAATGTTTATTTTGATTATTATATGTTTTACATGTTTATTATAATAATCTGTGTCCCTAGTTATTGTGAATAACTAGTATAAGTTAGTAATGGATAATCATAGAGATGATTATATGCATGGGGATGCAGATTACGCTTATGGGTACTTGTTAGAGAACAAGGTACTGGACTGACCCACCTATGAGATTTATATCATGGTCTATGGTCATATGTCATAATTAAATCTCATGGTAGTCGTGTCATTAGAATCCTTAGTACCTGAGATTATCATCGTCTTCCACATGATGAACGTTATGTTTGATGTAGTCCAACACTATCTGTAATAGGATAGCAATACGGGCTATGTTGGCATGACCGGATTCTTGTAGGGAAGAATGATAAGTCAAGATGGGATTTTTGCCTCGTAAAGAGAGATGTTTGCTTGGGCCCCTCGATGAATAGTGTTGATGAAATGTATGGCCATACTCAAGAGATTTGATAGAGATCAAATGCACTTGGATTATCAACATATTCGGAATCGAGAAAGCATTGAACAATATAAGTTGACTTGGACCATGATTTATGTTCAATATGACATCATGAGACAAAGGGATTGTGGCAATGATCTATCAAGGAATCAAGCTTTGATATTATATTTAATTGGGTGGACATAATGGCTTGCTAGAGACCACTTATGTCTTGCTATAGGGTCACACAAAAAGAACGGATTGAAAATTGGCTAAAATATGGAAAAACCGGACTTCTGGCCGTGAGGCTCTAGCCTCATTTTTTGTGAGGCTCTAGCCTCAAAGTCAGAATTCCAAGGGCCAAGTTTCTAGGCATGAGGCGCCCGCCTCACTGCCAGATTCTGGCACCTCCGTTTTTGGCTTGGATTAGGGTTTTCTTCTTAGTTGTTTGGAATATTTATAAAGTATAAATAGCCCCTTTTCTTCAGCCAAGACACATGAAAATTAAGGAGGAGAATTAGGGTTTGTAAACACTAATTCATTGATTTTTTGAATACGAATCAAAGATCAAAACTCCATATATTCAATTTCATAACAACCATAGATTGTTGAAAGAGTTTCAACAATAGAGGATCATCTAGTAATCCAACAAGATATAGATCTTGGTTCGTTCGCATGGGAATTACCAATAGAGGGTGATTGCTTTATCACCTAAAGTTTGAAGTCCTACCATTGATTAATTCATCACAAGGAAGAACAAGGAAGAAGATCAAAGTTTCGTCTACGATTCAAACTTAATTACGAATTCGTGTACGAAAGACAAAATCGCAGCAAAGGTTAGTAAATCTATATTCATAGTTTTAATTTATTCATATTAAACGGATTCATGGCTAGGGTTTTGTGATTTATGTCAAGTCTTCCGTTGTCCATGTTACCCCAAAACTCAACAGTGATATCAGAGCCACGTTTAATCATGATTAGGTTAAATTGGCATACTAGATATAATTGGATTATATGCTTTAACATGCTAGATGATATAGATTGATGAATTTATGTGTATTGTTTTGTGAAACGATTATATGCGATATAACATGATTATGATTAATAGTTGATTGATGTAATTGATCTTCTACATGAGTTATTGATCTCTTTAATTTGATTAATTAGATTAGTAAATTCTCAAATTGGAACAAATCGTTTGTTTAGGATTTAATGTTCATATTTAATCCGATTAATATGATTATTTGAATCCTTAAATTTTGAGAATTGAATAATTATGTAGTTAATAATTGTTATTTATTACATGATTATTTGTATGATCATAAAGTAGGATATTATGTGAAATCACATGTTCATGATTATGTACACATAAGTTTCATATACAACCATGCGATGTTTGTTGCTATATGAAAAAACCTTCTTAAAAGTTTAAGTTTTACGTCACCCCTTGATTAGAACACTTGTGAAATATTAGGGTATTTTGATGTAGTTTCGACTCTGCTAGGTCCATCATTATATCTTAGTATGGATCAAGATGAGATAACGGTTGATGTAGTTTTGACTCAGTTGGGTGCATCGTTCTATGTGTCTCATACGTTTGAAAGAGGTTAAACTTAATTGGTGCTTTCAAAAGAGTTTTGACCCTAGGCATAGATGAGATTAAAACATATGTTGACATAAGATGTCTAGAATCTTATAAAAGATTTAAGAGTCATACATGATATGATTGATAAATGTTATCTACCTAAATAACTTGATTTCAGGCACTGACTCAGTTAAGCCAAAATTAAGTGAAATATGGATCTTAGCCTATTATAATTATATGATACATGCTTATATTTTAAGTTGTATAATTTAGTGAGAGTATTTATGAAATACATTATTTGTCTCTTAGATGGTAAATAAATTGATACTTATATGTATTCATATTGTTTGTATATCTTATTGTAGAAATGGCATCAAACAATAATCAACCCTTGTTACTGTGATCCGTCCTTGAGAAGGACAAGCTCAAAGAGAACGGTACAAACTATTCTGATTGGATCAGAAGCTTAAGAATTGTTCTTAGGCAAGAAAATAAATTGTACGTTCTTAATGAACCCATTCCAGCAGAACCCGCTGCCAATGTTGTAAGGGCAGATAAGGAGCAATAAGAAACATGTTGATGATTCTAATGATGTTGCTTGCTTTATGCTTGCCACCATGTGTAAGGCTCTTCAGAAGGACCTTGAACACATGGTAGCTGCTTTTGACCTAGCACAACGCTTAAAGGAAATGTTCCAAGTGCAAGCTAGGCAAGAGAGGTATGATATGGTGAAGGCTCTTAATACATGCAAGATGCAAGAGGTGCAATCGGTAGGTCCTCATGTCCTTAAGATGAAAGGTCAAAGGATATATTGAGCACCTTGAAAGGCTTGGGTATCATATGAGTTTGGAATTCGCAACGGATACGATATTGAATTCATTGCCCGAAAGTTATGGTCATTTCATTATGAACTATAACATGAGTGGAATGGAAAAGAATCTGTCAGAATTGCATGCGGTGCTTAAGACTGCAGAGAAAAATATCAAGAAGCCTAGTACCGCAAATGTGTTAATGGTTAACAAAGGAAAGGAGTTCAAAAAGGGAGGCAAAGTAGGTAAAGAAAAAGTTGTTAAACCTAAGACAAAAGTTGCCAATGCTGAAGAGGCTAAATCCAAAGTGTCTCAAAAGGATGCAATTTGCTACCATTGCAATGAGATTGGTCATTGGAAGCGAAATTTCAAGGCTTATCAGGAAGGCCTAAAAGCGAAGAAGGGCAATACGACTGCTACTGCTTCAGGTATCTATATGATAGATATTTTCCTTTCTACTTCTAGTTCATGGGTATTGGATACTGGATGTGGATCTCACATTTGTTAAAATGTGCAGGGACTAAAGAATAGAAAGCTACTCAAAGAGGGTGAAGTGGACCTACATGTGGGGAATGGAGCAAGAGTTGCTGCATTAGCTGTAGAAACTTATGAAGTTACTTTACCTAGTGGACTAGTACTTGTTTTGAACAATTGTTATTACGTTTCGGATTTGGGTAGGAATATTATTTCAGTTTCTTGTTTTGATAATGAAGGATATAGTTTTCTTATTGAGAATAAAAAGTTTTCTGTTTATTTAAATGATATGTTTTATTATATTGCAAATTTATTTAATGGCCTTTATATCCTTGATGATGAGAAACAAAATAATGTTGAAGATATCTATAATGTAAATAAGAAATTGAAACCGAATGATGTGAACATCACTTACATGTGGCATTGCCGGCTTGATCATATAAATGAGAAACATATATCTAAACTCCATAAAGATGGACTTTTAGACTCACATGATTATGAATCATATGAGGTATGCGAATCTTGTTTATTGGGTAAAATGACCAAGCCACCCTTCACTAAGAGTAGTGAAAGGGCTAGTGACTTATTGACCCTTGTACATACAGATGTATGTGGACCATTAAGTAGCATTGCTAGGGGAGGATTTCAGTATTTCATTTCATTCACTGATGAATTATCTAGATATGTCTCTATCTATCTGATGAAGTACAAAATCAACTTGGCAAAACTATTAAAGTACTTCAATCTGATCGAGGTGGTGAATATTTAAGCCAAGAGTTCGACAATCATCTCAAAAATCGTGGAGTTGTTTCAGAGTTGACTCCACCAAGAAAACCACAATGGAATGGTGTATCTGAGAGGAGGAATAGAAACTTGTTGGACATGGTTCGTTCGATGATGAGTCAAGTTGACCTTCCTATTTCCTTTTGGGGACATGCATTAGAAACTGCTGTGTTCACACTAAATAGAGTCCCTACTAAATCGGCTCCTAAAACCCCACATGAGATGTGGCATGGAAGAAAACCAAATTTGTCTTTCATGAAGATTTGGGGTTGCGAAGCTTATGTGAAGTGACTTGTCTCCGATAAGTTAGCACCAAAATCTGACAAAGTTATTTTCGTTTGTTATCCTAAGGAAACTAAATGATATTATTTTTACAACCGCAATGAGAACAAAATGTTTGTTGTTCAATATGGTACATTTCTTGAGAAACAGTTTCTCAATAAAGAATCTAGTGGGAGTAAAATTGATCTTGAAGAAGTTCAAGAACCCGAAGATAATATGAAACCAAGAGTAGAGACGGAACCAAGTTCACAAGGAGTTGTAGAACCGATTCAAGATACACAAGTCCTTCGTAGATCGGATAGGTTACGATCCGAACCCGAGAGATATGGATTTCTCGTATTGGAAAGTAATGAAGTGGAAGTCATTGAGAATGACGAGCCTACTTCCTATCAAGAGGCGATCTCCACTCCTGATTCGGATAAATGGCTAGGAGCCATGGAATCCGAAATACAATCCATGCATGATAATCAAGTTTGGAAATTGATTGATCCACCTGAAGTTGTAAAAACCATAGGGTACAAGTCTGATCCTGGTGAAAACCATTGGATGTCAGTTAAGACAATCCTTAAGTACTTAAGAAGGACTAAGGATGCGTTCTTGATCTTTGGAGGGATGGAAGATGAACTTGTTGTAAAGGGTTATACAGATGTAAGCTTCCAAGCTAACAAAGATGATTTTAGATCACAATCAGGGTTTGTTTTATGCTTAATGGAGGTGCGATTTGTTGGAAGAGTTCCAAGCAGAGTACCATAGCCGATTCTACAACTGAGGCCGAATATATAGCGGCATCCGATGCAGCTAAAGAGGCAGTTTGGATCAAGAAGTTCATTAGTGACTTAGAATTCATTTCAAGTATCACTAATCTAGTGGAGATTTATTGTGACAACAATGGTGACATTGCTCAAGCAAAGGAACCAAGGTCACATCAACGATCCAACACATACTTAGGCATTTTCACCTCATTCGAGAATTCATAGATAGAGGAGACGTTAAGATATGTAAAGTATCAACCGACGATAATATAGGGGATCCGCTTACAAAGCCCCTCGCACAAGCTAAGCATGATGGTCATGTTAGGTCCATGGGTATACGATACATAGGAGATTGGGCCTAGTGCAAGTGGGAAATTATTGGTGTTATGCCCTAGGCTTATAACTATTTTGACTCATAGTTAATACCATGATGTAATCGTCTTTACCATTTATAATAGAGAATGTTTATTTTGATTATTATATGTTTTACATGTTTATTATAATAATCTGTGTTCCTAGTTATTGTGAATAACTAGTATAAGTTGGTAATGGATAATCATAGAGATGATTATATGCATGGGGATGCACATTATGCTTATGAGTACTTGTTAGAGAACAAGGTACTAGACTGACCCACCTATGAGATTTATGTCATGGTCTATAGTCATATATTTCATAATTAAATCTCATGGTAGTCGTGTCATTAGAATCCTTAGTACCTGAGCTTATCATCGTCTTCCACATAATGAACGTTATGTTTGATGTAGTCTAACATTATCTTTAATAGAATAGCAATACGGGCTATGTTGGGATGATCGGATTCTTGTAAGGAAGAATGAAAGTTTCGTGTAGCTAGGAAACTTTAATCACCCAACAGACAACGGATGTGAGTACAGATGTGTCTCACAACTGTCCACACATCCACAGATAATGCAGCGAAATAAAACAAATTAAAAAACAATAACTCAAGAATTATTTACGCTTACTGATCTGAGAGATCAGCAAACTAGGCTTACGCCCAAAAACTTTTCACTATAAAAACTTTTGTTGCTTACAAAAACAAATAAGTGAAAAACTAAAATATGAAAATACTAAACGAGCTCTAATCACCTTCTACGACAAGAACAACTCCCCTTTCCCAAGTAGGACCTATTCTAGTCAGAAGTAAAACAAGAGAACTCTATGAAAAGCTAGATGTGAGTTACGGATGTAAGGCACAACCTTCACTCACAACCTAAATACACAATGTCAAAAACTATGAAGAATAAGTAATTTTCTCTCGTAAATTCCATAGCTTCTCTTGTGCTGAATGCCTTGTATTTATAATGCACCATGGAGAAGATCTTCATGTAATCAACATCTTCCTTTGTGAGATCTCTTTACCTATAAGGAAACATAAACACACTCCCAAGGAAATAGAATATTAGTAGGTTAGTCCTAATATAAAACTATGTACATAAATAAAAGATATTTACTTTATTTACAATTCCTTGTCAAAGTAGGACAAAAATAAATCTTCCATGAAAGTCCCAAAATCATCTTACCATATAGAAGTCTTTTGAAATAAGGAAACAAGAAGGTTCCTAAAAAAAAGCTCATGCTTTCTTTTGGTCCCAAAGGTGGCAACAAGGGTGAAAATACAGCTAGAGGGGGGGGGGTTTGCCCTCTTATAAAAACCAAACCTCTTGCTTACAAAATCCTCTTGCAGTTGATAATACACTGCAAGTAGACTTTTAAAATGCACAGTGGAATAATAAAGTGTAAAGCGGTTTTGAAGAGGCGGTTTGTAAGTGCGGTTTTGCTTGGCGGTTTTGGTGAGTGCAGTTTTACAAACACGTGTATTTTTGACAATGTTAACTCCAAACACTAATTCACAATAATGGATAACTAAAATAAGATCAAACAGAGACAGAGATAAATAATAAGTAATCACAGGAAATATAAATGCAGAAATATAAGAACACGTGATTTGGAGTGGTTCAATCGATAAACGATCTACGTCCACTACAAAGATGGTTAGTCTTGGATTTTCAAGAGTGATTTTACTATGAGTATGAGAGATTACAAGTTACAAAGATCAATACTCAAATTTAAAATCTATTCTATGAAGATCAAATCCTAAGGCTATAACCAGTGTATCTCAAGTGATTAATCTATGTGATTAAACAAGTGAGGTGTGTGTGTGAGAATAAGATCAAGGCTCTTTAAATCTGTGAGATGTAGAGCAAAATGATTCTTGAATGTGTTAAGGCTTGATTTCTGGGCTGGGGAATATTTCTTGAAGTATGAAGATGAAGATTCAAAGGTTTGAACACTTTCTGGGCAGAGCTTCAGCTTCTATGAACACAGCACTTCTCAATTTTTCAAGCAATCTTCAAATGGTGAAGATTAGGGGTATTTATACCCAAGAATCTCAAATATAGCCGTTGGATACAGCTGTTACAAGGACTGTACTTGATGCTTTCCCATTGATCCACAATATCCACTTTTGTCATTTGGTACAACTGCTGCAGATAAAGCTGATCAGGCTCCAGCTGCAAGCAATGAGGTTAGGACACCTGTCATCTTTTCAAGATCCTTGCAGATCTTCTCTGACATTGAATCACGTGACAAGATTTAGTGGTTGACTTTTGATATTACTGACGTGGATTCCAACGGTTAAAAAGTGGTTCACTTCAAGTCTTCAATCATTGGATGCGGTTGGTGAGGAGCGGTAGATGAAGTGCGGTTTGCTACACCAGGAGGTTGCACAGAGTGGTTACAGATGAACTGCAAAGGTGCGGTTCATAAGCGGTTACACTGCAGTTGGTTCAGGAAGCAGAATCAAGGGAAATATACATGCGGTTGCATGTGCGGTTCTGAGAGGCGGTTTTGATTCTGCTTGGAACTGCAACCTCACATCCAATGAGTCTTGTGCCAGTCTTCAAGCCTAGATTTAACCTATTCTATAAAATGGACTTAGCTAAAAAATTGAAGTCTAAGCTTCATTACATAGGGTCCTAAAGTCCTTAAAATATACAGGAGGTTATGGTATCAATCAAATCTAATACAAAATAGGAGGGTTAAAACATGCATACCCAACAATCTCCCCCTATTTGATTGATGCCATTACCTACTATAACTAAAGCAAACATTGTACTTGGTAAAAACATGTCCATAAGAATTAACATGGTAATTCATGTCCCAAGTCAATGCACACACTTAGCTTAAGCTATAGATTTCTATACTATCTGAAAGATAAATCTTTACAATATGGAAAGTTTAGAAATGCATTCAGTGCACTTAAAAATATGAGTTTAAGTTCAAAGTGCGGTTTAAACTGAATGTTTAACCTTCATTTCAAAAATATGAATTTAAGTTAGAAAATATTTGAATGAGGTTATAAACCATAAGTGGTTTCATTGTTCTACAAACAAGCAGTTTGATATGAACAAGGTTTTGGAACCAATGATGCATTTTTCATTACTACCACTGCGATTACAATTACAAGGGTAGAAAAGCAAAATGCAAAGGTTACAAAAACAAAAGGAGGTTGAACAAAAATACAAAGAGTGCGGTCCAACAAAACAAAAAAAATTTAGCAAAAAGGAAAAAGGAATTACATAAAAGCGGTCCTAATGCTGACGCGGTTGATGCTGATGATGCGGTTGTTGCTGATGATGCGGTTGTTGATGATGTTGATGGCGCGGTTGCTCACGGGGCTGAGCTTTCTCCTCTGATTGTTCTTCTTAAGGCTCTGAGGTCTTCAACCTGTCTTCCAAGAGTGGTCTCAACTGCTCTAAGGGCGGTTGCGATTGAGCGATTGATCAGCATCAGCAGAGATCTGGTATTTGCAGCAACGCTGTCCTTGATCTCTGTTGTGAAGCCTTCAATGCAGGCTTTCAGGGAATTGTAGAATGTGAAGATCTCATCCTTAATAGCTTCGGTTTGATTGGAGAGAGCATCTTTCAAGGGATCCAGATCAACAGATACATTCAGGGTGGATCTCAATTCCTTGAAGGAGTTGTCAAGCTTGAGATTGAAGCCTGCCTTGAGGTTCTCAAATATGAAAGAGATATCATCATCAAAGGTCTTTACCTGCTCCTTGAGACTGTCTCCCACTATGTTGAGATCAACATTAATTCTGTCTTTTAGGGAGTCCAGTTCAGAAAAGATCTTCAATTGTAGGTCATCAAGAGCGGTTTGGGAAGGAGCGGCTGAGGTAGAGGCTTATTGCGGTTGGGTTTCTTAAAGGGATTTCATGAAAGAAACCAGAGCAGAGTTGGTTGAAGAGACAAACTCATCAGATAGCTTGGAGAGCATCTCTTGAAGTTGGGTCTTTGAAACAGCATCACCCATGGCTCTAAGCACTCCTCTGGCTAAGTCTTCTTTGAAACCTTGAAAACACTCTGTAGCTGCGGTTTTTACAGCTTCAGCGGTTTGGTTTGAGGAACTTCTCTCCCCCTTAATGGTATCAATAGATAGGGCTTTAAGATTTGCCATTTCTAGGGCCTGAGCATCCACTTTGGCTAGAAGGGTTTGGTTGGATGCGGTTAGGGAAGTATTTGAGGCTTCAAGAGCGGCATTGGAAGCGGTTAGCTTGATCATGTGGCCTTGGTTTAAGAGAATTTAGCCTTGGATAAGATTAAGGGTTGAAAGAATTTGGGAGTAATCTGTTGGAGGTGCGGTTGAAGTGGAAGGGGTTTGGGTAAATGAGGGTGGCAGTTGAGATTGTGTTGTAGGGGCGGTTTGAGGTAAAGGGGATAGGAGGGTTTGAAATATACGACTGGCTGGGACTGTGAATTGAGAAGCGGTTGAGGGAGGTAGAGGAAGAGTTTGGGGTAAAGTGGTAGGTGCGGTTAAGATAGGGATGGTAGGAGTTGGTGCGGTTGAAATTGGTGCGGTTGGAGGAGGTGGAATGTTAGAGGTAGGAATTCCAGAAGTGATGGGGTTGGAATTTGAGGAGGAATTGGTGGTGTGTAGTTCAACAGAAGGGGATTTTTGTTGAGGGGAATTTTGAGGAGGTGGAGTATGAACGCGGTTTGGAGAAATTTTAGGAGGAGGAGGAGGTGAATTGACGCGGTTAGGGGATGGGGTTCTATCGCGCTTTAGATTGGAAATGGAGATGGGTGGGGTATGATGAGAGTAAGGAGGTGATTGAGCGCGGTTTGAAGGAGGAGGGGAATTTGAGCGGTTGGAATGTTGAGGTGAGGGAGTTGGGGTTCTGTTTTGGCTAGAGGAGGAATGAGATTTTGAAGGGGATTGGGATGATGAATGGGAAGTGGAATGAGAAGATGAATGGGATGAAGGAGGAGAAGGAGTAGGTTGCTTGGAAACACGGTGAAGAAAATGCTTGGGTCCTTTGGTTGGGGTTTTCTTCTGGGCCAATTGTTTAAGTCTTTTTGGTTTCTCCCCCTGAGCGGTTGCTGCTCTTTGCGGTTGAGGAGGAGACGGCGGTTCAAGTGTAGGGGATTTGGCAGGGGATGAATGATGGGAATGGATAGGAGATTGAGCAGGAGAATGAGTAAGCGGTTAGGTTTGTGGCGGTTGAGAAGGAGGCAGTTGAGGAATGGGTTCCTTGGTTTTTCCTGAGGCAGCACCCTTCTCAGCTCTTTTCTTCTCAATTTTCTCAATCTCAGCCCTATAGTAGGCAGATAATTCTTCATCAGTCATCTTGGCTAACTCAGCCTGGGTTTGCTTTGCCCTCTTGGCTCTAGCAATCAAGGGAGGAATAGTGGCATCCTCCTCTTCTTCTTCTTCTTCTTCTTCTTCTTCTTCTTCTTCTTCTTCTTCTTCTTCTTCTTCTTCTTCTTCTTCTTCTTCTTCTTCTTCTTCTTCTTCTTCAATAACTTCATCTTGAAGAGTCATCTTTTCCTTTTCCTTCCTTTGGTTCTTCTTACTGGGGCCTGCACCAGATGAACCACGCGGTTGGGTTGGTGCGGTTCTGTTTGGCTTGGGGAGCGGTTCTGCAGGAGTCTTTCTCTTCCTTGAAACTTTCTTTAAAGCCTTTCCCAAGCAGTCACTGCGGTTGCAGGAGTCATTTCCACAAAATGCTCCTTTGGTTGAAAGGTATCAGCATCATATAGAGTTCTGTAGTCATCATTGCCAAATGAGAATCTGAAACTATAGCACGCCTTGAGCCCAAAGGATTCTTCAACTCCCCAGTGAATAGATAATTCTGGAGTAGAGATCCTTAACTCCTCCAAATGCTGATAGTTGGCAAAGATGGCGGTTAGCAATCTACCAAAAGGTCTCCATCCGGTATGCACATCTTTGGTTTTCAACTGGTAAGCATCAATACTGTTGGAAAGCTCTCTCATCAAAATCTTGGGCCAGTGGAGCTTCATACTGTTGTAGATGGCACAGCAATATTGCCACTGGAGAGAGGTAAAGTTGTTGTGGTTCCCAGTCTTTCCACACACAGACTTCCCAACAAGGTAGCATAAATGTCTCATCAGCTCTCCAAAATCTCTCCTTGGTATCTTATTGTAGAAGCCAGACAAGGAATCCAGTTTTCCAGTAAGGGTGGAGCAAGTAGCATCCTGAACCTCCTGGGATACTTCAACTGGAGCACCAGACACATGGAAGTCATAGGTGCTTCTGATATCCAAGTAGTCAATTGAGACCTTGAATCCCTCAACTACTCCCACTAAGCTGGGGATCTTGGTTCCATCAGACAGCTCTGTCTCTCCACGCACTGCGGTTTGATATAACTGGTCAATGAATAGAGGGATGGTATAGGTTTGCTGTTTGTTGAAAAGGGGAAGTATTCCAGTGGCTTGCAATTTTCTGATCATCTCCCTTCCAAGAGCATCAGACCGCAGTTCTGGTTCATTGATCTCCCATCCTGGTAGAAAATACTTGGTATTCTACAAAGTAAACACACAAGTTAGAACAATTTAATAACATCACAGTTCACAAGCGGTTTGGTGCACACATGCGGTTGGCAATAGTGCGGTTTTGGAAATGATAATTTCCAAACCTCAAGGAAACTGTGAACACAGGTAGGAGACTAGATAGGAAAAATACAAAAGCATATTTACTTAGTACGTGGCATTGTAATCCAAAGTTATCCCACACTGCAAGCGGTGCTTAGAGAGGAAGGGCTTGGTTTCCAGCCTATATACTTAGTAATACTTAAGTATTTTTCAAGCATGCGGTTTCAAAAGAATATATATGCGGTTTTTGAAAATCATGGCATGCGGTTCAGAATTGGTAAAAGCATGCGATTGAAAGCAAATTATAAGCAGTTGATAGACAAGTGGTTTCAACCATAGCATGCGGTTCTTAGATATGCGGTTCAAACATGTAAAACATAATCAAGATTTCCAAAAAATTTCTAAGTATAAAAACAAGATTGAAAAATTAGGTCAATCCAAAACATAGGAAAATTTTGAGGAAGATGATGAACAGTCACATGAATGCATGAAGAACACGAAGAACATCAAGAACAGAGATTTGAAGAATGTTAACCAAAATGAACAAATAACATGTCAAAATGATCATATTGAGCAGTAGATTAACAATATAACAATAAAAATTTCTACTTTACTCAGAATCACCCAGAAAATGCAAAAATCATAAAGTGGGTTTCGAAACATAAAAAGTTTAAAATTCAAAATCAGTGCTCAAGATGTGAATTGATCATGAAACAAAGTACATAATCAAACATATAAGCATAAACCGATCATAACCTAACAATTTTCATGCAAAATGGTCAACAATCGAAGCTTTTATGAACAAAAATTAGGTCATGGAGTTCGAACATTGAAGGTGTTCATCAATGGCAGATAAAGTAAACAAACACGTATGATTTGCAGAATAGTAAGAAGTTTAGGTTTAAGAAATCATACCATGTCTTCGATAGGTTTGGGTGCCATTGATCTGAAGAAAAACTTAAAGATTTATGAAGTTTTGAAGGTTAGAGAGAGAAAGCGAGTTGGTAAACTGACACAGAGAAGGTACTTTTGCAGAGAGATCAGTTGGAAAAGGTTGAAAAGTTAGAGAATGATTTCTATATATAGGCACGTTTTGAGGGTTAGGCAGCTGAAGGGACAGTTTCAAATTCCCACAGGGTGAATCATTACAAATGTTGCACCCTTTCAGCTTCAACACATCAACCAATGACGGCTGACATGAAGGCCATTAAATGCTAATATTCCCTTTGCATTAAATGCATTCAAATTTTAAAATTTCGTGGGAAAACATTTGCAAATAAACCCTTAAAGAAAAATAAGGACTGAAAAATAAATAAAAAGAATTTGAACAGTTTTTTTTTAATTAAACATAAGCAAAAATTAGAAATTACTCCAAGTTGAAACGCGGTTGAGGTCCAAGCGATTGAGCTGCAGCATGCGGTTGGAATGAAGCGGTTGGCTGTAGGGCGGTTGGACTTACTTGCGGTTTGGTACACGCGGTTCAACAAGGGATTTGAAACTATACTTAACACACAAGTTAGCAAATAAAAAGAATGGTTTCATTTATGTTCAAGCATACCCATTTCTCCTCTGAGGAAGGAAAACCTCTTGGAGTCAAGAGCCTTGGTGAGGATATCAGCAACTGCAGTCTCTGTCCCCACGTACTCTAAATGGATATTCCTCTTCTCCACATGGTCTTTGAGGAAATGATACTTGATATCAATATGCTTGGTCTTGGAATGCATGACAGGGTTGTTGGAGACTGAAATAGTTGAAGTGTTGTCACACATGATGGGGCAATTCCCTTCATGGATTCCATAGTCCACCAATTGCTGCTTCATCCAGAGGATTTGACAGCAACAACTACCAGTAGCAATGTACTCAGCCTCTGTGGTTGACACTGAAACTGATGCTTGCTTCTTGCTTGCCCAAGCAACTAGTCTATTCCCGAGGAAATGACAAGTACCACTAGTGCTTTTCCTGTCAATAGAACAAGCTGCATAATCTGCATCTGAATAACCTACAAGATCGAAGTTCGAATCTTTGGAATACCAAAGTCCAAGGTTAGTGGTTCCAGATAAGTAGCGGATTATACGCTTGACTGCAATAAGATGTGCTTCTCTAGGATCTGCTTGGTAGCGAGCACATACACAGACACTAAACATAATATCGGGCCTACTAGCAGTTAAGTAAAGTAATGAGCCGATCATACCTCGATATAAAGTTTGATCAACTTTATTACCTTTGAGATCTTTATCTAGCTTATTGCCGGTGGCCATAAGAGTATCATATGCTTTAGCATTATCTAATCCAAACTTCTTTATCAACTCCTTGGTGTATTTGGCTTGGCTGAGGAAAATACCTTCTTCGCATTGCTTGATTTGAAGTCCGAGGAAGAATGTTAATTCTCCCATCATGCTCATCTCAAACTTGCTTTTCATTAGCTTTTCGAAACACTTACAAAGTAACTTGTTAGTAGAACCAAAAATAATATCATCGACATAAATTTGAACAAGTAAAGTATGCTCATTATATTTGGCAATAAAAAGAGTTGTATCGATTTTACCACGTTTAAATCCTTTTTCTAGTAAAAATTTAGAAAGAGTCTCATACCATGCCCTTGGAGCTTGCTTAAGTCCATACAAAGCTTTCTGGAGTTTGTAGACATGATTGGAAAATTTGGAGTCTTCAAATCCAGGCGGTTGGGCAACATACACGGTCTCTTGCAGTTCGCCGTTGAGGAAAGCACTCTTCACGTCCATTTGATATAACTTGAAACGCTTGAAAGAGGCGTAGGCTAAGAAGATTCTGATAGCTTCCAATCTTGCAACTGGAGCAAAGATTTCGTCATAGTCGATTCCTTCTTCTTGCCTATATCCTTGTGCAACCAACCTTGCTTTATTCCTAGTGATGCTTCCATTATCATCCATCTTATTCCTAAATACCCACTTAGTTCCTATCACTCCTTGATCTTGAGGTCTAGGCACCAAAGTCCAGACCTTGCATCTTTCAAACTGGTTGAGTTCTTCTTGCATAGCAATGACCCAACTGGAATCTTGGAGTGCTTCATCAATCTTCTTGGGTTCAACTTGAGATAATAAGGAAGTATGCTCATCATAGTTCAATCTCCTTGTTTGAACTCCGGAAAATAGATCACCAATCACATTTGTGAGGGGGTGACTGCTGACTTCACGAACCTCTGGGGGAAGTCTGGTTGGACTGAGGTTTGCTGAAGATCTTCAATTGGAACATCGTTAGATCCTTCAGCGAAGTCATGGAAGGTAAGTTGACGAAGAGGTTCTATAAGCTGGATAGGGGAATTTTCAACTTCATCTTCCCTAGGAGTTGCATCTGGAGTAGGAACTTCAGGTGCGATTTCAAACGTGCGGTTTGAGGGAATTTCAGTTGAGGGTGCTGGATTTTGCGGTTGAGGTTCAGGTGCGGTTCTAGAAGATTCACCTGTTTCATTAGGCTCAACAAAATCAACAGCAACACTTGGAGCCAAATGTGGCTCAAGGAGAGAATGCTCATCAAAAGTAACATGGACAGACTCAACTATTTTTAAACTAGTTTTATTGAAAACACGAAAAGCTTTTGAATGTTTAGCATACCCAAAAAAAATACCTTCGTCGGCCTTGGCTCCGAATTTACCTCTATTTTCTCTTCTGTTGTAGAGGACAAAACATTTGCAGCCAAAGATCTTGAAGAATGCAATGTTGGGGGTTCTTCCTCGCCAAAGATCATAGGGAGTCTTGTTATAGGTTTTGTTGATGAGGGAGTGGTTCTGAGTGAAGCATGCTGTGTTGATTGCTTCAGCCCAAAAATACTGAGGTAGCTTTGCTTCAGATATCATTGTCTTTCCAGCCTCAATCAACGTCCTATTCTTCCTTTCCACAACCCCATTTTGTTGTGGAACACCAGCAGTTGAGAAATTGTGATCAATCCCATGGTCATCACAATATTGAGCAACACCGTTGTTCTTAAATTCTGTTCCATTATCTGATCAAACACTAACGATGTCGTCCTCTTTTTGAGTTTGGAGCCGTCTAAAAAGTGCGGTGAGAATATCATAGCAATCATCTTTGGAAATCATCATCTCAACCCACGTATATCTTGAATAATCATCCACCACCACTAAGGTATATCTATTTCCTCCAATGCTGGAAGTGGTTACGGGTCCAAACAGATCTATGTGAAGCAGTTGTAAGCATCTGGAAGTTGATGGAGCGGTCTTGCTGGTGAAAGACGACGCGGACTGCTTACCAAGCTGGCATGCACTGCATTTCTCAGGATGATGGTCAGCCACTTTAGGTAAACCACGAACGAGGTTTTCCCTACCAATCTTTGCAAGATACTTGAAGTTCAAGTGGCTCAACCTCTTGTGCCAAAGCCAACTATTTTCGCTCACGTTTTTAGCTATAAAACAGAGATTAGTAATACTACATGCAGAATCTAAATCAATAATGTAAATATTACTCTTACGAATCCCTGTGAGTAGGGTGACGCCGGAAATGCTATCTTTGATAAAGCAGTTTGATGACGTGAAGTTGCAAAGCATTCCTTTGTCGCAGAATTGAGAAATTGAAAGGAGGTTGTGCTTGAGTCCTTCAACAAGAGAAACCTTCTCAATGGTTAGGTTTCCTCTCCTTATAACACCATATCCAATGGTCTTGCCTTTGTTGTTGTCACCAAAGGTTACAGACGGACCACTTGCTTCAATGACATCTTCTAGTAATGATCTATCTCCAGTCATATGTCTTGAGCAGCCACTGTCAAGATACCATTCATTTTCCTTGGAGTGACCAGCCATTAAGCAGAGGACCTGAAATGTAAACATTAAGAATGAGGTCCCCCTTTATTCCTTGGGTCCTGAAGTTAGCAACCCTTTACGACCCACACCTGTTTGACAGAAGGAGGTTTACTCTTCCTGGCATTAGATGTGAACCGCAAAAGGCATTCTGTAGCCTTGTGACCTAAACCATCACACACAGAACATTTATAAAATCTATTAGGAGTTGCATGCGGTTTGGGAGGAGCGGTTGTAGCTTGGACAAAAGGAACCGGCTTTAGTTTGACCACGTATTTTCTGGGAACGCTATTCCTGCTTTTGAAGGCAGGAGGAGCGGTCGAAGAAGAGGCGCGGTCAGACCTGGAATTGCAAGAATCGCCTTTTCCATCAGAAGCGGTTGGAGCAGGGATACGACCAATTCCATAAGCCATTTCCTCTGAAGCTACACTCTCAGAATCCTTTGGCTTCATCTGAGAGTTCTTCCCAAAACTTTGGAGTCTTCTAAAGAGGTAGCCTTATTTACCCATTTAGAACCTAAAACAGATAGGAAAGTCATATTGATTTCCTTATCGGTTAAAGTTTTGCCAAGAGATCTACAAGCATTAACTACCTCAACATAGCGGTCGTAGGTTTGACGCAAGGTTTCGTTGGATTTTCTGTTGAAGTTGTTGTAGGATCTTTCAACAGCATATAATTTACTTTCCTTGCATTCATTATCACCTTCGAGGTAGCTCTCTATGGCATCCCACATATGCTTTGCGGTTTTGAGGTACATCACTCTCTGAAGAGTTGAAACGGGGAGGGTTCCAGAAATAATGTGCCTAGCCTTGCTGTCCAAGGCAACTAATCTCTTCTCTTCATCCGACCACTCATCTTTTGGCTTTTTGACCTCTGGAGTTTCTCTATTGGTGGTTGCATCAGTGTTGGCCTTCATTGGAATTAACGGGCCATTGATCACGCACTCCACCAGCATCTCATCAATTGTTTCCAAGTGAATGAGCATTCTTCACTTTCAGATGTCAAAGTGGTTTTCGTCCAAGATTGGAATGTGTGAATAGTTAACAGTTGTCATTGTCTTTGAGGTTGCCATAACGAATCGGCACACAAGCTGTTAAGCTTGAAAAATAGTGGTTTTTAAAAGTGTCTGCTCTGATACCACTTGTTGGTCCCAAAGTTGGCAACAAGGGTGAAAATACAGCTAGAGGGGGGTGAATAGCTGTTACAAATTTTTCGCCCTCTTATATAAACTAAACCTCTTGCTTACAAAATCCTCTTGCAGTTGATAATACACTGCAAGTAGACTTGTAAAATGCACAGCGGAATAATAGAGTGTAAAGCGGTTTTGAAGAGGCGGTTTGTAAGTGCGGTTTTGCTTGGCGATTTTGGTGAGTGCAGTTTTACAAACACGTGTATTTTTGACAATGTTAACTCCAAACACTAATTCACAATAATGTATAGCTAAAATAAGATCAAATGGAGACAGAGATAAATAATAAGTAATCACAGGAAATATAAATGCAGAAATATAAGAACACGTGATTTGGAGTGGTTCAATCGATAAACGATCTACGTCCACTACCAAGATGGTTAGTCTTGGATTTTCAAGAGTGATTTTACTATGAGTATGAGAGATTACAAGTTACAAAGATCAATACTCAAATTTAAAATCTATTCTATGAAGATCAAATCCTAAGACTATAACCAGTGTATCTCAAGTGATTAATCTATGTGATTAAACAAGTGAGGTGTGTGTGTGAGAACAAGATCAAGGCTCTTTAAATCTGTGAGATGTAGAGCAAAATGATTCTTGAATGTGTTAAGGCTTGATTTCTGGGCTGGAGAATATTTCTTGAAATATGAAGATGAAGATTCAAAGGTTCAACACTTTCTCAGAAGCGTAGCTTCGGCCACTTCTATGAACACAGCACTTCTCAATTTTTCAAGCAATCTTCAAATGGTGAAGGTTAGGGGTATTTATACCCAAGCATCTCAAATATAGCCGTTGGATACAGCTGTTGCAAGGACTGTACTTGATGCTTTCCCATTGGTCCACAATATCCACTTTTGTCCTTTGGCATACCATTCTTTGTAGATAAAGCCGATCGGGCTCCACCGCAAGCAATGAGGTTAGGACACCTGTCATCTTTTCAAGATCCTTGCAGATCTTCTCTGACATTGAATCACGTGACAAGATTTAGTGGTTGACTTTTGATATTACTGACGTGGATTCCAACGGTTAAAAAGTGGTTCACTTCAAGTCTTAAATCATTGGATGCGGTTGGTGAGGAGCGGTTGATGAAGTGCGGTTTGCTACACCAGGAGGTTGCACAGAGTGGTTGCAGGTGAACTGCAAAGGTGCGGTTCATAAGCGGTTACACTGCAGTTGGTTCAAGAAGCAGAATCAAGGGAAATATACATGCGGTTGCATGTGCGGTTCTGAGAGGCGGTTTTGATTCTGCTTGGAACTGCAACCTCACATCCAATGAGTCTTGTGCCAGTCTTCAAGCCTAGATTTAACCTATTCTATAAAATGGAATTAACTAAAAAATTGAAGTCTAAACTTCATTACATAGGGTCCTAAAGTCCTTAAAATAGACAGGAGGTTATGGTATCAATCAAATCTAATACAAAATAGGAGGGTTAAAACATGCCTACCCAACACTTTCAATCTCCCCCTATTTTGGACTTTCTGGTCAAAATCAAAGATTTATGATAAACACATTTTGTAACCACAAAATATAGATAAAACATAACTCCCCCTGAATGGATGTGTGTCCAGATGTGTATACACATCCACACATAAAAGCTACATAAACCAAGTTAGAGCAGAATACTAGCAGTTCATCAAAAAACAAAAACAAAACAACCATTCAGCAACATCCTAATTAAAGCTATTACAACCCATTGTTTTCAAAAACTAAAAACTAAAGCAGAAATTAAAAATTGTCTTAACAACCATCAGAGCAAAAGCAACAAAAAACTTTCTCCCCCTAAATTAAAGTTCCCAGTGCTTCCGACAGAGACATCGCATCCCATTTTTACTTCCAAAGAGGCGGGTTCGAACTTGATTCTCCCCCTTTTTGAGCAGAAAGTTTAGCATGCCATCTGAGGAGTCTGTCTTTGAGGGCTTTGAGATTATTGGCATGAGCAGTGGAGGTATGAACTTGAGCTTCAGCAATTGCAATCTCAACATCCAAATCCTTCATTTGAGCATCAAAAGGATCTTCAGATGTGGGTTCAGCTGTGTCCACATCTGGCATAGCAATATCAGGGACAGAGCCCAAAGGGAGATCAACATATCTTTGCTTAGGGTCTAGAAGGGTTTTGGTCTCCTTAAACAAATCAAACTTTTCAACCTTTTCTTCATTTTTCTCAGCCTTAACACCATTTGCAACCAGAATTTGAGAGATTAGAGAGGGATAAGGTAAAGACCACTTCTTAGAGGGTGACTCTCCATATGCACAGATTTTCCTAAAAATAAAATCTCCAAAATTGATATTCCTATTAATGCCCAACCTATAAAGAAGATCAGCTTGCACCCTAGTTACAGAGGTCTTGTTATTTGAGGGACAAAGGTTGGCAGCAAGAATAGTATGGAGAAAGCAATACAGAGAGGATAAAGAACCATTTCCCAAATCTTTTGGCTTTACATGCCAAGTGGTTACTTTGCCATGGGTGATGGCAGACACAACTTCTTCATCAGACACTCCAACCAATTGATCCACAGAATTATCCAAGCCAAGAAAATCATTGATTACAGCAGGGGAAAAGGGGACAAACTTTCCTCTAACATAGACAGAGAGGGGAGAGTAGCATCTATCTAGACCTTTAGTCAGGTTGGCATAGAATTTATACACCATCTTAGGATAGAATGGGAGAGGGTGATCCACAGTTAAAAATAAGCCTCTCTCTTCAAAAAAATTATCCATTCCTAATTTGAAGAAAGTTTCCCTATCTCTTTTCATCTCCACAATAAAAGCCTTATTAGAGATCAGACCAAACCTTTCAGAGGCATCCTTGGTTAAAAATTTCTTAGAAAAGGGTTTAGGGGCAGGAGTAATGGAAAGAGTTGAAGAAATACCCTTATCAGCCTTCTTTCTGGTGGATGTGCGTCTGGATGTGTGCACATCTTCAGACACATCCTTTGCAGGAGCTTGCTCTTTGACAGATTCTACCTCTGTCTCATCACCAGAAGAGGTATCCTTTTCTTGGTCTTCCTTTTCTTGTTCAATCTCATCCCTTCCCAGCTTGAAATTGACGTCTGAGACAGTATCATCACTATCATAGCTAGACTCAGATTCATAAGCTTCTTCTTCAATGGGCTCTAGGTCAGTAGCAGCCACCTTTTTTTTCCCTTTCAACTCCATCAAAATATTTGCTAAAGGCTCCTCATCACTAAACACAGATGAATCATTAATAGGATTTGTATCCTCAGGGACAGGAGCATCAACAGCAGGAGTAGGAGCATCAACTACAGGAGTAGGGGTAGGAATGGGGATAATAGGATCAGATGGCTCAACAGGAGAGGATGGAACAGGATCAATGGGTTCAGCATGGGGAACAGTTTCAGAAGTAGTAATAACAGGGTCAATAACTGAGGGAGGAGGATTTGCAGATTGAGCCCTAGTTCTTACAAGAGGAGCAATTACCTCTTCTTCTTCTTCTTCGAGAGTAATGGCGGTAGAGGGCTTCCCACCTGGTTTCTTCAGGTTCTTCAGCTTGTCAGCCTCTGACAATTTCCTAACCTTATGGGATCGCCGTAGATTACGTTGGGGAACAGGGTTTGCAGTATGGCCCAGGGGTTTTGCTGGAGTCAGCTTCCTCTTTTTAGTTGAAGAGGGTTCAACAGAGGATGGAACAGGGGCGACAATCGATGGTTGTAAAACCGAAGAGATTGGAGCATTAAGGTTTTCAGAAGTTGGTGGAACGGACAAGGGTTCCAACGTAGGAGATTTTGTGGGAGATCGTTCCATTGAGGAGCTAGACGAGGATGATGGAGGAGGAATTTCGGCAAGAAACTTAGCAATAACAGGTTTGGTGGTAACGGGAGCTTCAGCAATGGCGATTGAAAGGGGCTCAATATCTAGGACGTCTTCCTCACGAATGTTTAAGTGATCAGCCATTTAAACTACACAAGAGCGTTAGGTTGAACAGTGTTGGTGAATTAATTGCAATGTGTGTGAAATTGTGTGCAGAAGGAAGGAAGAATAAAAGGCTTTAGCAAGGGTTTATGGGGGATGGGACGAATGTGAGGTCTAATTAATACTCACAGCTCCCCCTTTTCAACTGAAACTTGGAATCCTTCTCCAAAAAGGTCTCACATAACCCAAATACCTTAGGAGTCCTCCAACGGCTAGAAACCTTTGAGATTACCACACACAACCACTTTCTAAGAAATAGGGGATCAAAATAAAAATAAGATTTTGATAGATTTTTATGGAAACAAAAATAATTCAGCCATATCTTTATTAAATGGAATCCCAATCGAATTTTCCAACCTTTTCAAACAAGGAATGATACACACCTTTTTCTTTCATGAAAGATATTGAAGATCAAAAACCTATAAAATCAAAGAATGAATTAAGAAAGAAAATTAATTAACTAGTATATTTACAAAGCTCCTATATGTCCTAAAAAATGCAGTATGCCTAGCATGATGCAAACACACAGGTGATGGAAATATTCTCAGCTTATGGATGTGGCATAGGATGTGAGTCACATTTGGGGACACATTTAGATCACAAAAAGTCAATGAGCAATGATCCAATCTGCACAACCTCTAGGATGCATCCACCCATTTTTTGTTGTGGATTTTTGCATTGTGAGCAGCTTTCACTTTACTTGATCCCAAAGATAGCCCTTTTTCCCAATGATCTTTTCAAGTTTTTCTTATGAAAATCACTTGATCACAATGGTCTGACTTCATACTAAGGGTGAAGCAGCTGTTTCTCACATATATTTTTTTTCTTTTTATAGCACCCACTGTGAGATACCTAGAAAGGTTATATCAAGTCATCAAAAGATGACATGAACAGGAAGTGCTCACAATTAAGTGATCAAAAATAATGTCAAAGATGAAGACTCACAAGTGACCACACTGAGAAATTTCGTGCTAATGCATGATATTTTTTTTATTAATCTAATATACAGATGTGTTAGAGGATGTGAGACACATTTGTGCTCACAACCTTAGATATCACACAAACCAAGAGACTTCCTCAAGGAGGAAAATCTCTCAAAATCTAATGCCTTTGTAAATATATCAGCCAATTGATTTTCAGTCCCAACAAATTCCAGACACACAGTTTTTTGTTCTACAAGATTTCTAATGAAATGATGTCTAATATCAATGTGCTTAGTTCTAGAATGTTGGACATGATTTTTAGATATGTTCAAGGTACTTTTGTTATCACAAAAAGCAGTCAAAATTTTGCTATTTAATCCATAATCTTTCAACATTTGATTCATCCAAAGCAGTTGTGTGCAGCAACTCCTAAGGGCAACATACTCAGCCTCAGCAGTGGATAATGACACACAATTCTGTTTCCTACTGTACCAAGACACAAGGTTATTTCCTAGGTAGAAACATCCACCTGTGGTACTCTTTCTATCATCACTATTTCCAGCCCAATCAGAATCAGTGTACCCAACCAAATTGGTGTTTGTTTCTTTAGAGTAATGCAGTCCTAGGTTCACAGTCCCACTTACATATCTAATGATTCTTTTCAAGGCTTTCAGATGGGACACCTTAGGGTTGGCTTGGTATCTTGCACAGAGACACACACTGTACATAATATCAGGTCTACTTGCAGTGAGGTAAAGCAGACTTCCTATCATACTCCTGTACAGTGTTTGATCAACACTTTCACCATCAGAATCATGACTTAGCTTTTGGGAAGATCCCATTGGTGTTCTTTGATGTGAAGAGTGTTCAAGTTCAAATTTTTTCACAAAATTCTTGGCATATTTAGATTGTGAGATGAACATGCCATCTTTGAATTGTTTAATCTGTAGGCCTAAGAAAAAGTTCAACTCACCTACCATACTCATCTCAAATGTGGAAGTCATGCTATCCACAAACTCAGCTAGCATAGGGTCAGAGTTTGACCCAAACACAATATCATCCACATAGATTTGTGCCACAAGAATCTCCTTTTTATTTCTCCTCACAAACAATATTTTGTCAACCTCACCTCTCTTGAATCCTAGGTGAAGCAAATGGTCAGTCAATCTACCATACCAAGCTCTAGGAGCTTGCTTTAGCCCATACAGAGCTTTCTTCAGCTTATACACATGGTTAGGATGCTTGGAGTCCACAAAACCTTTAGGTTGTTCAACATAGGCTTCCTCATTTAATATCCCATTAAGAAAGGCACTCTTAACATCCATTTGATGAAGAGTAATCTTGAGATAACAAGCAATGGCTAACAGAAGCCTAATGGACTCATGGACTCAATTCTAGCAACAGGAGCAAATGTCTCTTCAAAATCAATTCCCTCAATTTGAGTGTAACATTGAGCAACTAACCTAGCTTTATTTCTAATGATCACACCTTGCTCATCAGTTTTGTTCTGGGAAATACATTTGGTTCCTATGACATTACCATGTGAAGGTCTAGGGACAAGAGTCCAAACCTCATTCTTTTCAAATCAAATCAACTCATCTTGCATAGCAAGAATCCAGTCAGCATCTTTCAATGCTTCAGCAACATTCTTAGGTTCAATCTTTGAAACAAAACATCAAAAACTTACCTGGGAGTATGCTGATGAGCAACTCCATAAACCAGCCATCTTTCTATAGTCCACTTTGTCCTTTTGTCTAGTTCTCACTTGAGCATGCACATCTCCCACAACTTGTGAAGTGGGGTGGTTTTTCTGGATTTTTGAAGGAATATCATTTGATCTATCCACACACCCATCTACATTACCTTCTGGAGCATCATCCTGATCAAAATCAGAGGAACTATCCTCAGTTACAGGATTTTGAGTGGATGTGGGAGCAAATGTGGGTTCAGGTGTGGAAGCAGATGTGTCCACATCCTTGGTTACATCTTTATCAGGTTCAACAGATTTTTCAGTACTGGCAGCATCTGTTGGTTCTCCAGCACCTATTTCTGTATCTTTCCGGTCTAGTAAGCAGCCTGAAACATCATCCTCAGCAGTCTTGAGGTTAAGATCAAGTGAGTCATCAAATATAACATTAGCAGATTCTATAATGGTCTTAGTTTTGAGATTAAAAACTCTGTAAGCTCTATTATTAGTGGAATAGCCCATGAAAATTGCTTTGTCACTCTTTGAATCAAACTTGGACAGGTATTCTCTATCATTGAGAATGTAACAAACACATCCAAACACATGAAAATATTTCACAGTTGGCTTCTTTCCAAGGAGGATTTGGTATGGAGTGACAGTGCTACCAATCCTTAGAAACACCCTATTGCCAATGTGACAAGCAGTGTTCAAAGCTTCTGCCCAAAATTTCTTGGACAGGTTTTTAGAACTTAGCATGACCCTAGCCATTTCTTGCAGAGTTCTATTCTTTCTTTCAGCAATTCCATTTTGCTGTGGAGTGATTGGTGCAGAAAACTCATGAGTGATTTCCTTAGAATTGCAAAAATTAGTGAACATTTGATTCTCATATTCAGTGCCATGATCAGACCTAATTCTCACAGTCTTAAGACCATAAAGGTTTCTCACCCTTTTGTACCAATTCTTGAATTCTCCAATCGTTTCAGATTTATCTTAAGAACATTACCCAAGTGTACCTAGAATAATCATCAACACACACAAAGGTATACTTTTTCCTACCAAAGCTTTCTACTTCAATAGGTCCCATTAAGTTAGTATGAATCATCTCCAAACACCTAGAAGTGGAGCATTGTTGGACCTTTTTATGTGATGCTTTTGTTTGCTTTCCCTTTTGACATGAACCACAGACATCAGGGTTTTTGAAGTCCAGTTTAGCGAGGCATTTAATAGCTTCAAACCTTTGAAGTTCTTCCAGAGTTCTACAGCTAGCATGCCCTAATTTTTGGTACCACAGATTGACATCATTAACTTTTGAGCTTAGGCAAGAAAAATTATCACCAAATTGGTAACAATTGTCAGCAGATCTAGGACCAGTAAACACACATTTATTATCTTTATCAAACACTTCACACAAGTGCTTATCAAACTTTACATAAAGATCATCATCACACAGTTGACTGATGCTTATTAGCTTGGCTTTCAAGCCTTTCACATGGTACACATTGTACAGTTTCGGGAGACCCTTGACATCTAGGGTTCCTTTCCCAACAATTTTTCCTTGAGCACCTCCACCAAAATTTACTTTCCCTCCATTAATCACTTCATAGTCAAGAAGGACTGCTTGGTTTCCAGTCATGTGCCTAGAGCACCCACTATCAAAATACCAAAAGCCAGAGACAGTACTCTTGAGGGAGGAGTAAACAACATTGCAGGTGGCAATTGGTTTGGTCACCCACTGTTTTACAGTTTTCTTTTTGGGTTGCAGAGGTCTCAGATTACCAGGATGTGTGTTCGGATGTGCATACATCTTCTCACACATCTGAGGCTGATTGAAGTATCCAGATTTTTTGTCAGCCTTGAGTTTGTAACAGAAGGGTCTAATGTGACCAGGAGTTAGGCAGTAGTGGCAGATGTAGTGCCTCTTCCTAGGTCTTTTCTCACTCAAAATGACCTTTTCTTTAAAAACTTGTTTTTTCACACTTTTTGAGGTAGAAGCCTCACATCCCTCCTTTACAAAATTATTTTCGAAGCCCAAACCAGTTTTGTTAAGCTGACCAACAGTAATAGCTTCATCAAGTTTCATTTTACTATTGGTCCACTTGATAATAGTGTTTTCAGCTTTTTCACATTCATTTTTGAATTTTTCAAGCTCAACTTCTCTTTTGGTTATAATGACTTCAAGTTTAGCAATTGTATCTTTTTGAACATCATTTTTCTTTAAAAGTATAGATTTTTCATCTTCACAAGTAGCAAATTTATCAGAAAGAGATTTATTTACCTTAACAAGTACCTCTATCTTGTCCAATCTTTTCATCCAATCTGTATGCAACTCCTTGTATGTTGCAAAAAGTTCCTCATAGGGGATGTCCCTCTCTTCATCTTCAGAATCTCCTTTTACTGTGAAACAGATCAGCATTAGGTCAGATGTGACACCAGATGTGTACACATCTGAGACCACATCCAAAGAATTTTCAGGAACTTCATCTTCTATATCTGCACAGAAAGCATTAAACACAGAATGGCAGTTGATAATAGACATGTTAGCCACTTCATCTTCATCCTCACTGTCACTAAGGGTAGCAGTTAAGCTCATTCCCTTCTTTTTGAGTGTATTAGCACACTCATTAGCATAATGACCAAAGCCACGACATGCCCTACATTGAACAGACTCAGAGGATTTTTTATTTTCAAAGCTTGGTTTCTTGAATCCAGTGTCAGTGCTAGGTTTTGGTTTTTCAGGAGCACTGGGAGTAGGTCTGTTAGGAAACTTACTTATCCTTTTATTTTTCAGTATTGAACTGAATTTCTTTGAAATGAGAGCTACATCCTCTTCTTCAAGATTTGAGTTGTCAATCTCAGAGGATAATTTCACAAGCTCTTTTGGAAGTGCAGCAGCACTTTTGAGAGCAAGACTGTGTGTTTTGTTCTTTTTCTGAGCTTCAAGGTTTAGCTCAAACACAGTCAAAATTCCTACGATTGTGTCTAGACCTACGGTATTGGTGTCATTTTTTTCTCAATCGCAGCCACTTTTATGTTGAACCTCTCAGGTAAGGTCCTCAAAATTTTACTCACAAGTCTTGCATTGGAGATTGATTCTCCTAGACTTGTGTACTCATTTGAAATCTCATGAATCTTAGCAGCATATGAAACAAAGTCCTCAGTTTCTTCCATTCGAAGTAACTCAAACCTATCCATTAAAATTCTAAGCCTCGTAGCTTTAACACTTGGTGCTCCCTCACATTGAGTTTGCAATATATCCCAAGCAGCTTTGGCTACATTCTCATTAGTGATAAGCTTGTACATATTCCCAGAAACATGGCTGGAAATAGCACCCATAGCTTTAGAGTTATAATTAGCCAAATGTATTTCATCAAGAGTCCATAGATTTTCAGTTTTTCTTTCGAAAATTGACTCACTACTACCAGATGCAGGCTTTTTCTCCATAGTAGGAGGTTGCCATGCAACAAGAATACACATCCAAGATCTTTCATCAATACTTTTGATATAAATACGCATCTTAGACTTCCAAAGAGAGTAATTGGTGCCATCCAAGACAGGAGGCCTGTTTTGGTGATTTTGGCATTCCATAATGACTACACTTTCTGGATCAACACTCAGTAATATATCGAGAGTTGGCTCTGATACCAATTGAAAGTTTCATGTAGCTAGGAAAATTTAATCACCCAACAGACAACGGATGTGAGTACAGATGTGTCTCACAACTGTCCACACATCCACAGATAATGCAGCGGAATAAAACAAATTAAAAAACAATAACTCAAGAATTATTTACGCTTACTGATCTGAGAGATCAGCAAACTAGGCTTACGCCCAAAAACTTTTCACTATAAAAACTTTCGTTGCTTACAAAAACAAATAAGTGAAAAACTAAAATATGAAAATACTAAACGAGCTCTAATCACCTTCTACGACAAGAACAACTCCCCTTTCCCAAGTAGGACCTATTCTAGTCAGAAGTAAAACAAGAGAACTCTATGAAAAGCTAGATGTGAGTTACGGATGTAAGGCACAACCTTCACTCACAACCTAAATACACAATGTCGAAAACTATGAAGAATAAGTAATTTTCTCTCGTAAATTCCGTAGCTTCTCTTGTGCTGAATGCCTTGTATTTATAATGCACCATGGAGAAGATTTTCATGTAATCAACATCTTCCTTTGTGAGATCTCTTTACCTATAAGGAAACATAAACACACTCACAAGGAAATAGAATATTAGTAGGTTAGTCCTAATATAAAACTATGTACATAAATAAAAGATATTTACTTTATTTACAATTCCTTGTCAAAGTAGGACAAGAATAAATCTTCCATGAAAGTCCCAAAATCATCTTACCATATAGAAGTCTTTTGAAATAAGGAAACAAGAAGGTTCCCAAAAAAAAGCTCACGCTTTCAAAGAATGATAAGTCAAGATGGGATTTGTCCCTCGTTAAGAGAGATATTTGATTGGGCCCCTCGATGAATAGTATTGATGAAATGTATGGCCATACTCAAGAGATTTGATAGAGATCAAATGCACTTGGATTATCAACATATTTGAAATCGAGAAAGCATTGAACAATATAAGTTAACGTAGACCATGATTTATGTTCAATATGACATCGTTTGACAAAGGGATTGTGGCAATGAACTACCAAGGAATCAAGCTTTGATATTATATTTAATTGGGTGGACATAATGGCTTGCTAGAGACCACTTATGTTTTGTGAGGATTGATGTTTTAACTCACTACGAATATAAATATAATTCATATAGGGTCACACAAAAAGAACGAATTGAAAATTGGCTCAAATATGAAAAAATCGGACTTCTGGCCGTGAGGCTCTAGCCTCATTTTTCGTGAGGCTCCAGCCTCAAAGTCAGAATTCCACGGGCCAAGTTTCTGGGCATGAGGCGCCCGCCTCACCACCAGATTCTGGCACCTCCATTTTTTGCTTGGATTAGGGTTTTCTTGCTAATTGTTAGGAATATTTATAAAGTATAAATAGCCCCTTTTCTTCAGCCAAGACACATGAAATTTAAGGAGGAGAATCAAGATTTATGAAACACTAATTCATTGATTTTTGATTACGAATCAAAGATTAAAGCTGCATAGATTCAATTCCATAACAGCTATAGATTGTTGAAAATAGTTTCAACAATAGAGGATCATCTAGCAATCCAACAAGATATAGATCTTGGTTCGTTCGCGTGTGGATTACCAATAGAGGGTGATTGATTAATCACCTAAAGCTTGAAGTCCTACCATTGATTGATTCATCGCAAGGAAGAACAAGGAAGAAGATCAAAGTTTTGTCTACGATTCAAATTTAATTACGAATTCGTGTACGAAAGACAAAATTGCAGCAAAGGTTAGTAAATCTATATTCATAATTTTAATTTATTCATATTAAACGAATTCATGGCTAGAGTTTTGTGATGTATATCAAGTATTCCGCTGCGCATGTTACCCCAAAACCCAACACCCAAGGCTCCTTATTATTGGAACCAAAGGGGCCACCCCTCCATCTCACCCATCATCATTCCAGCCCGGATGTAGTAATCCTTACTCGACTCCAAGGTGGCCCAACTTACTATGCTCTTGTAAGAAACCAGTGTCAACCTACGGGTAAGCTCATCTCTACACTCCGGGACACAGTACTCATCCTCCTTCATTGGCTCGAAATGCTCTTCATTCAAAGGGAACACCTATCCCTTCCTACTCTTCATCACGATTAAGTGGCTGTTACAACCCGAAACCTTGTTGGGCAAGTTGGAAAAAAGTTTTGGGGCCTTAGGGGGCGTTTGGTTGGCGGTAATTGACCATTTCGGGGCGGAATGGAATGGTCAATTCCGTTGACTTCATTCCTTAGCCCCGTTTGGTTCGTTGGAATTAATTTTTTTCCATTCCCTACGGAATGAATTTTCATTCCTTCAAATTTTGGAAGGAATGATGAATTCCTTTGGCAATGGAAAAAAATTTTCTTTTTTTTGACCAAAATACCCCCAAACCCAAACCACCCCCCACCCAGCCCCTACCCTACCCCCACGAATTTTTTTTTCCTGCCTACCCCCCCCCAACCAGCCCTGCCCTACCCCCCACCCCCACAAATTTTTTTTCCCTTACCTACCCATCCCGCCTCTACCTCCCCACCCCACAAAAAAAAAAAATTCCCCTACCTACCCCCTCCCCCATCCAGCCTTGCCCTACCCCCACCCCTACCCACCCCAACCCCCACCCCACCCCCTCAACCCCCCACCCCACGAAAAAAATATTTTTTACTCATTTTGCATACCCCCTACTCCCAAAATTTTTTTTTTTTTTAAAAAAGGGTAAATTGGACATTTTATATGCTTTCATTCCATTCCTATAATTTGTATTTTCAAACCAAACATGATTTGCCAAGGAATTGAATGACAAATTCATTCCATTCCGTGCCAACCAAACGGAGGGGTTTGACCAGTGTTTTTCCATTCCAATTCTTTAAGGAATTCAATTCCATTGACCATTCCATTCCTTCACTTTTTTTCCACCGAACCAAACGGCCCCTTAGTCTTGACCGAAGTGGTAATCCCCCAAGTCTTATCGTTAACCACCACCTTAAAAAAAATTCCTAAACACATACATACATGACTCGTATCCGACGAACCTACACACCATGGGAAATGCCACCAACACCCTGACCGCATTAGCACCGAGCTGCATGGGGACCGCATCCACGCACTCCAAGAACTCACGGATGAAGGGGTCTAGGGGAAGTCTCAACTCTACCTCGAACTGGCATAGTAGAAGGCCACCCTAGTGGTGCTAAGAGCTCAATGCGACAAAGGTAGGGGAAGTCTCAACCCTACCTTGTTTGAACTTTTATGAAAAATGATTTGGGGTGAAGGAGTCTCATAGACTTATTCCCCCGTTAATTCTACGAAAAAAGAGTTGTTGGATAGCATATGGTCAACATTCGCTGAATAAACGAACAAATATTTTGTCCATTCCCCTGATTGATACGAAAATAAAACTTCAGACTCTAAAGTGATAAAATTAAAACCTTATTGGGGCATCATAAAATTGAAACTTTATTGGGGGAGGGATGAACATTGTATTACTTGAGTCTTTATAATTTCCATTCTACCCCCTCTTATTACACTTTCAATCTTTCTATTCCTTCCTTTTTAGAAAAGCAATGGAACTTGAGACGAGCTGCGCCTAACGAGCGGCGATGAGCTTTCCAGTTACTATTGTTCTTCAATTGTTACATTATTGATTGTGAATGTGTGTTCCAAGATTTCAGTTATGCTGTAAAATACAGCGTCTTTGTGGTCCAAGTTTTATTTGGGTGCTCATGAGGTGTTTGATAAAATGTCCCAATGAGTTGCGATTTTTCTTTTGACTTTAGAAGTTTTGTTGGATCGCTCATTTTTTGTTTAGGGAGGTTCTCAAAATGTATGCCCCTAAATACTGGACTAATTTCTCAGAGCAAATGACACGAGTCTTGAAACCTAGACATGCCTCTACTATCTAGATCCGCACAAGAAAGTTGGACATTTTTATGAACTCTTGATATCATTTTAGAGAAAATCTTGCAATATGTTTAGATGAAAGAACGGTGTGGTTCATGGGTTTTTTAGTTGACATGGCCTAAAAAACATACTCCCTCCGTCCCAAAATAAATGACCAAAAAAGTTCAAATTTTGCTCTCGTTCAAGAGCAAGAGCAGATTTGAAAATTTTTCGGACGTTCATTTTGAGTTTTGAGACGGAGGGAGTACTACTTTATAAATTTACAGAGGAGGTATATCAGATATGGGATCTGGATTCCCTTCCCTGCAGTTCGGATTGCAGAATAGTCCACAAATTCAATGGATCACATTTCCTCTAAATCAATTGGACTTGTTGGTGGAGGTTGTTAGAGTTACCACTTGATCTAAAAGCTTAAGCTGTTAGATCAATACTCAACAATGTATATCAAGTTTTCACAAAGGTGGGGTGTCAAAAAGATGATAATGCCTTTAAACACAATTCGACAACCAAGAAGACAACTATTATGCAGTCTTATGTCACTAGCCCCAGATCCATTTGTTATGAACTTATATCCAGGAAGTGTAAACGAAATAGTTCCATATCTGATTTCCCTTAACAATTCAATCAAAACACGCAATGACAATCCAAGAAATATACATAGAAGCAGAAAATTCATAATTCTGAACAAGTTAGCCCTTCCCAAATAGAGCTCACAATTTAACTATGACATCTCTGTTAGGTAGACATTCTTTGACAGTGTCAGAACTAACAAAATCATTCATCCATTCAGTTAATTGTGGGAACTTCACCATTGTCACCAACTCTATTCCAGTATCTTCTTGGAGTTCTGGAAGCCAATCACCTATGAGATTAGCGACAATGTCTACCAGCCCAATAGTATCTCCTCCGAAAAACTTCTTCCCTTTAAGTTGGTTTTCGAGTGTCTTTAAACGCTCAGTTGCTTCTTCAATTGAGTTCTCTTGCTCCTCACCGTTTCCAAAGAAAGTTTTACGTATAGAAGCTGATAACTGAAAAATCACACGAATTAGTTATGAATCGGTTTCGGTTGTTAGAGACGATAATAAATTTGGGTAAATAGTACTTCCACTATCCCTAATTCAGTGTCAAATTCTTGCTTATTTAGACATTTCTCAAATTAAGATTTTATTATGCAAAAAAAGTTTACTCCATTTTTTGGCGATCTCTTAACTTCCTGAAATAACCTTATCAGCACATAATACTAATGAGTTTGTTCATATTTTAGATCAAAAGTTGAGAGATTTACATCTGAGTGTTCTTTCTAAAGAAGGAACATCAAATCAAAATGAGTCTTCTGAAAATGATGAGACTGAGACTTCTTCTGAATCCTCAGAAGAAACTAATGATATTAATCAGTTACCTAATATGTAAGTTTACTCCATTTTTTGGCGATCTCTTAACTTCCTGAAATAACCTTATCAGCACAGTGAACTCAGAGTCAGTTTATTTCACTCAAAAGTTTCATAAGGTTGATTCATGTCATTTATCCCCCAAAGTTATGATAATATTTAAGTCAAAGTTCTTTGAAAAGACTATCAAAATGTTGGAAAATGATAAAGATCGAAACTGTTTTTCCTTCAAAATTTATAACTCCCACCTTATGGTCGATTAGAGTGTGACAACACTTAATCAATTGCATGCTTGCCAATTAGATTTGGATACAAAATAAATTTGATTCCCACTTACTATAAAGAATACGCGAAGTGCACAATTTAGGAAAATAACCTTGTCATCGATGAACTTGGCCCAGAATTGAGCCACAGCCTTCGTAAGGATTCTCTGGGAGAATCGATGTCCCCTTGGACCCCTTCCAAACCTCATCTATGTACTCAAGACAAGAATAATAACAGAATCGGCAATCGCCTTCCCTCTGTTCAACAAAATAGGAACCTTCTTATGAATGTAAAGGACCACAATGATCCTCACAATGATCCTCACAATGATCCTCCGTCAATGTCTGATACTTAGAATATTTGCTGTTATTCTTTCATTCATTTTAGATATTTAGCATATCTCTTTTCTTTTCTTTGTATTCTTGATATAGTATATCCTCCTTGTATTTATTTAGTTTTCAAATTCTCAGTTTGTAATATATATATACTGATATGTTGATAAATGAAAAACAACTTTTGCTAAAACTTTTATGGTATCGAGCATTTGTTCCAAATTCCTCTCGTTTTCAAAAAAAAAAAAAAAAAAAAAAACATCCTGCCTCCCTATTCCTTCGCCGCCCACTCCTTTCTTCATGGAAAATCGGTCTTCTTCCACCAACCTCTCGCCCATTCTCGCCTACACCGCCTCAAACCCGCACCCCCTCCTCCTTTTCTTTCGTGTCTTTCAAAGGAAAATGGCAATACTGTCGATTTGTTGGACACATGATCTCTCAGTGTCGTCAATTCAAACGCGACTATCCAAGTGTCGTCTTCCATCCACCCCCATCTTCCGCCGCTTGCCCCGCACCACCCACACTCCAACTCGGCCCCAAGCTCACACGACTTCGCCCTCATTCCTCATCTCCGACTTCTTGGCTATTCGACGCGGTGCTACACACCATCTCACAAATACTCTCTCCACTCTCTCTCTTCACCACCCCTATGATGGAAGCGATGAAGTCATTATTGGTGATGGATCATCCCTTCCGATTGCCAATATAGGCTATTTTTCCATTTCTTGTTCCCACTCCAATATTCGTTTCAATAATGTTTTGCATGTTCCCTCTATCTCTCGAAATATTTTCTCCGTTTCTCAATTTTGCAAAGATAATAATGCACTAATTGAATTATCTCCCTCTTCCTTTCTTATCAAGGAAATCTCGACTCACCGCATTCTTCTCCACGGAACAACTGATCGTGGAATCTATCTCTGGCATCCTTAACCGCCCCAAGCTCATCTAAGCACCCCAATATCTCTTCAATCGTGGCATCATAGACTAGGACATCCCTCCTCCCCTATTGTCTCCCATTTAAATAAGCAATTTTCTTTACACATTCCGTTTGGTCATCTCAATTCTTGTAATCCTTGCAATATTAATAAAAGCCACAAACTCCCCTTCTCTACTTCTTCTCTTGTCACTCATGCTCCTCTTGAACTCATTTTTTCTGATGTGTGGACTTCACCACTCTACTCATATGACAATTACAAATATTATGTGATATTCGTCGATCATTTTACCAAATATACATGGCTATACCCACTCAAAAATAAATCTGACACTTTCGCCACCTTTACTCGCTTTAAAGCTATCGTCGAGAAATACTTTTCCCGACCCATCATTCGATTTTTCTCCGACAATGGTGGTGAATACCTAAAACTCACTCCTTCTCTTATTCAAAACGAAGTCACTCACCTCACCACTCCACCCCATACTCCCGAGCATAACGGCTTTGCCAAAAGGCGACATCGACATCTTGTTAAAATCGCTCTCTCCCTTCTATCTCATGCAAAACTCCCCCTCTCTCTTTGGTCCCACGCTCTCACAACTGCCGCCTATCTCATCAATAGATTACCCACTCCCACCCTCAACAATGACTCACCCTATCTCCGACTTTTTCAAACCCCTCCGAACTATATAAAATTAAGAAGCTTTGGGTGCCTCTACTACCCATGGCTTAAACCCTACACACCTCATAAATTAGCTCCCAAGTCAACCCCGTGCATCTTTGTAGGCTATTCCCCCACCCAAAGTGCCTACCATTGTCTTGATCCCACAACTCACAAAATCTACACTTCCCGCCACGTAAAATTTATTGAAACAGAGTTTCCATACACTTCTCTCACCACAAAACCCACCCTTTCTCACACCATTACCCCCTCTGAATGGTGTTCCATCTCTATCCCTATTATACTACCACACCACACATACCCTCCAAATGAGCCTCCCCGCTCAAACTCCCATTCCGCCACCTCCCTCTCCTACTACTACCGAACCACAGCTCCATCTACCTCCTGCTTCCGCCTCTGACACCAACCCACTCCCTTCTACCTCTATCGCCCCAAGCAATGACAACAACCAAACTGCCCAGACCGAGCCTCTTCCAGCCACCACAACTCAGCCCCAAATTACTAGCACAATCATAACTCGCCTTTCCCATGGCATCTGAAAACCCAACCCTAAATATGATAACCTCACATCCCTTTCATCTCCTTCCTCCCTTCCCACCACCACTAAACAGGCCCTCTCTACCCCTCATTGGTACAAAGCTATGTGTGAGGAGTAAACCGCTCTCATGCGTAATGAAACTTGGTCCTTAGTTCCTTCCCATGAAGCACCAAACATTGTCAGGTGCAAATGGGTATTCCGTATCAAATACAACCCCGATAACACCATCCACAAATATAAAGTCCGTCTTGTTGCCAAAGGATTCCACCAAAGACCCGACCTTGATTATTCTGAAACCTCACTATACGTCTCATCCTTTCTCTAGCTATCACTCATAGCTGGCCTCTCCGCCAACTTGATATTAACAACGCCTTCCTCCAAGGCCGCCTCTCTGAAACCGTCTTCATGTCCGAACCCCCCGATTTTCAAGATTCCACAAAACCCTCTCATGTGTGTCGTCTCTCCAAAGCCATCTCTATGGCCTCAAACAAGCACCTCGTGCTTGGTGTACCACCCTTAATCAATCCCTCATCTCCTTCGGCTTCAACCCCTCCATTGCCGATCCATCTCTCTTTACCTTCCACAAAAATTCCCAACACCTTCTTCTTCTAGTCTATGTTGACGATATTGTCGTTACGGGTCTTTCCACCTCCTTTCTTGAAACCTTCATTGATCATCTTGCCTCTCGCTTCTCTCTAAAGAATCTCGGTCCTCTTTTCTATTTTCTTGGAGTCGAGATTACACCCAATCGTCATGGCATCATCCTCTCTCAATCAAAATACATCAGTGATCTCCTCACCCGCCATAACATGGACAACTCTAAACCTTCTCCCACACCCACGCCCACCTACCCTCCTCTCTCGGCCCACCCTCGTACTCCCATCTGCAATCCCTCTGAATACCGAGCCATCATAGGCAGCCTCCAATATCTTTCTCTCACTCGACCGGATATTGCTTTCCCAGTCAACAAGTTAGCTCAATTCCTTCACCACCCACAAGAAAACCATTGGTCCGCTCTCAAACGGTTACTTCGTTGCCTTCATGGAACCATCCACCTGGGCATTCAGATTTTCAAACAAATTCCCCACCCATTCTCCATGCTATCGCGATGCCGATTGGGCAGGAGACAACGACGACTTCCACTCAACCACGGGTTTTATTGTTTACTTAGGTCGTAATCCCGTTACTTGGTCTTCCAAAAAGCAACGAGCTATTGCTCGCTCCTCAACCGGCCGAGTACCGTGCCATTACCGCCTCCACCGCCGAGCTTCTTCGGGTTCGCAACATTCTCGGGCCGAGCTCAGATTCACCCTTCAGCACCACCGCAGTGTTCAGGACAACCCTTGGCGCCACCAACTACTCCGCCAACCCCATTTTTCACTCCCGTATGAAACATTTAGCTCTCGCCTTCCACTTTGTACGAGAGCAAGTTCACTGGAAATCTTCGTGTTCAACATATATCCGGCAAAGACCAACTTGTCGACCCACTCACAAAACCACTCTCACGGGCTCGGTTTGTCTCTCTCATCTCCAAGATTGGCCTCACTACGGACCGTCCATCTTGCGGGGCGTGTAAAGGATCACAATGATCCTCCATCAATGTCGATCCTTAGAATATTTCCTGTTATTCTTTCATTCATTTTAGATATTTAGCATATCTCTTTTTTTTGTATTCTTGATATAGTTTATCCTCCTTGTATTTATTTAGTTTTCAAATTCTCAGTTTGTAATATATATATACTGATATGTTGATAAATGAAAAACAACTTTTGCCAGAACTTTTAATGAACAGGGTTGTATTTGAGAAGATCATCACTCTTGTTAGACAAATCTTCTTCCATGAACTCATATTGGACACCTTTCAATCTGAGAGCAATTTCGACCCTGCAACTATACGGGCTTCTTTTAAGACCAATCAACTTCACTTGTTCTGACATTTTTCTGACACTCAATAAATGCTGCAAATTGAAACACACACACACTTTGAAGTGGATTGTGTGATGAAAAATAGAAGTCGTTGGGTTTTTTTGGTTTTGGGGGGTTTTTATAGTGGTTTCAAGTGGACAGTCAAAGCTTTGTGACTTTTGGGACAAATTTTAGAGGAAGCTGATTTTTTTTAGCATCTACTGTTTGAGTTTGACCAATGTGCCAGTTTTTATCCTTGTGACATTGGTGATGACACATACAGGGTTAGGTCACGCAAGTGTAATGTAAGCCACCAAAAAAGAAAGAAAATTAAGCCAAAACCCTATGTAAATAGTATACTAACAAGCTTCATTGGTTGCCTTCTCTTGTTTCTCCCCTTTCCCCCAACAAGCCTCCCAGACAAAAAAAAAAAAAACAAGAGATGCACTGAACACGAAAGCGTCAGTTATGCGTAGTAGTAGGTCCATTCAATCACGATGAAAATCTAAAAGATAAACCCGAGCAATATAGTCTTTGTGAGAGCACTCGGAAGCTTGAATAAAAAAAAAATCCATAGAAAATAGAGTAGTAACTTTATCATCTATGAATTTGGCCCAGAAACGAGTCATGGATCTGTTGTAAGGGTCTTCCGGCAAGATCAGAGTGCCTTCCCATATTTCATCAACGTATTCTAGAAGAACCAGAGACTCAACAATTGGCTTCCCATTGTAACACGGATTCTGTTATGAACAGAGTTGTACTTGAGAAGCCGAGTACTCTTGTTTGTCAAAGTTTCTCTTACGTACTCATATTTGACCCCTTTTAGTTTAAGAGCAAGCATGACTCTGCAACTAAATGCGCTTCCTGTATCTTCAAACAGCTTCACTTCTTCCGCCATTGTTAGCACTTGAAGATCTACAGTGGATAATGTCTTATTCTTTCTGCTGGGTATTAATACACATATCTTATGAATTTATGCATGAATATAATAGGACCGTCATTGCTGACCATTTTTGGAGCTGCCTGTTTTTTTTCTTGTGTGTTTATATAAAATATTCCTTCTAGTCTGTTTCACTTATTGGTCTGGGGCGCACACGGTTGGATCTGCACCCCCTAATTGTGGCCATTGAATTTGATCAGTACGGTGTATAATTCTTGAGGATTATTTTGGGAATTTCACCCCCTGTTTCCACAGACGGATTTGCAGTTACGCTGCATGCACCCCAGTTAACTCATGCTAATGAGCCATCTTTATTCTGAAGTGATATTTATGATTTTGGATAGTAAGATCTATATGAAACTAGTTTGTTTAATTGACTCAAATAGCTAGTAAATCAAGTATCTTGCAATCAAGCCTTTCCAAGGCGTGCTCGGAAAACTTCTAGTAGGTGATTTCTTGAAGGTAGGAACTCATTGACAGTGCTGCAACTAACAACATGATTGATCCATTCGCGTAGTTTTGGGAACTTGTCTTTTGTCACCAACTCCAGTCCAGTTACTTCTTGAATTACTCCAAGCCAAAAGGCAAAAAAACAAGCAACAATGTCTACCAGGCCAATATTGTCACCTCCAAAAAACTTCTTTCCCTTGAGTTCATTTTCAAATGTTTTGAATAGCTCATTAGCTTCTTCAATGGCTTTCTTCTTTTCCTCACCTTTGCCCCAGAAAGCTTTCCTTCCTGCAGGTATCAACTGTAACAAAAAAAAACTGGGTTAGTTCCACTTCTCATCCATGAGGTTTGGATAGATTTCACTGCTCCCATGATGTTTCACAGCCTCCCTTGTGTCAATTTTATTTAAATAAAATAACTATTTTATCCCTAAATATTTAAAGTGACTAATCTTGTATTTGGTCTTTGCATGCCGGAAATTTAAGGGTATAATAATTATTTTGTTCATATAAAGTTGATAGAAGGGAACAGTGAGACGAAATCAGGCCTAAGGGGACACTGAAATTTGTCCAAACCTTATGGGCGTGCAATGGAATTAACCCCCCAAAAAACTTGTTTCAATTATTGTTTCTAGGATGGAAATAAGCTCTGGTTAACTAGGTTAATGATCAAGATTCCATATTCTGGTGCAAAATCTTTAGCAGAAGGTACAATACCGCAATACATTAATAAAAGGGCAAAGGGCAAACCCCGGTGCGCCAAGCGCTCCCCGCCAAGCGGGGGTTGGGAGAGGGAACCATTTGCTAGAGCCTTCTCCCGATTGCAAGAGTGTTTCGCGAGGTTCAACCCGCGACTTATATTACCGCGAAAGAATTAACTGCTGCGCCAGCGCCGCCCTCCAATACAATACATTAATAAACCATAACAAAAAACCGAAAGATCATAATTATATTGTAAGTTTGCCCCTGATGTATATATGAGTATGATTCTTGAAGTTGACGCTATATACAGACCAAACATGGTGCTAGACGTAGTAAATATAGAACTACTAAACTAACCTTATCATCAACAAACTTGGCCCAGAAACGAGCCATAGCCCTGTCGTAAGGATCATCAGGGAGAATCGAAGGCCCTTTGAAGGTGTCATCTATATATTCAAGAATAATAACAGACTCAGAAATCGCCTTCCCGTTGTGCAACAAAACAGGAACTTTTTTATGAACAGGGTTGTATTTGAGAAGATCAGCACTTTTGTTAGATAGATCTTCTTGTATGAAATCATATTGAACATCTTTCAGTTTAAGGGCAATTTGGGCTCTGCAACTATATGCACTTCCTTTAGCAGCAAACAACTTCATTTTTTCTTCTGCCATTTCTAAAGCTTGATCAAAGTGCAAAGATTGTGTATGATAAGATAAGAACAATTGGAAGGGTTGAAGTTAGTTTTTGTGAAAGGTCAAAATAAATTAATAGAAGAGCTATGCAATAATTGTATCCACTAGACCCCACCAAAAGGGTGCACAATTTTGATTTTTCCACTAGAGCAAAAAATCACCTTGTATGATGTATGATGTATGACTGGAGTGACATAGTTGATGACATCAAAATAGGAGGAGCTTGAGATGAGCTGTGCTTTTATTTTCATTTTTATCACACTTCTGTTTAACCCTTAGAAAAGCAATGGAGCTTGAGATGAGCTGTGCTTGACTAGCGGCGGTGAGCTTTTCATCATTCAAGTCAAGCAAATCATGGTAACCTAACAAATCAGTTCTTGGTTATTTCTCGTAACCCAACGGCATTCACAATTTTGAATTCTAATAACTGTTTCTGTTTTATTGTTTGTAAATTGTTACTTCTTTGATTATGAATGCGTGTTCCAAGATTTCAGTTATGTTAATGCCTTCTTTGAGGGGGATATTTTATTTGGTTGCTCATGTGGCGTTTGATGAAATGTCCCAATGGTAGTTCAAATTGCGATTTGTTGGATCACGAGGGAGTTTTGTTTATGAAGTTCTCAAAATGTCTGCCCCTATATCTTGGACTAAGTTCTTACAGCAAATGACATGAGTATTGAAACCTAGGCATGCCTCAAAAAGACGATTGTGAAGGCTACGAAAACAACTGGTAAGCAGTCCTACATCACTGGCCCAGATCCGTAAGTATATATCTTCTTTCCCATAACAATCCAATACAAAACACACAATTAGAGTACAAAGGTATATATTTAAGATAACTCCTTATCTTATTTCCCATAAAAATCCAAGAAATATATATAGAAGCAGAAAATTCATAATCCTAAACTAGTTAGGCCTTCCCAAGTAGAGCCTGTATAGTTGCAACCAAGGCATCTCTGTTAGGTCGGCATTCTTTGACAGTGTTGAAACTAAGAAAATCATCCATCCATTCAGTTAAGTGCGGGAACTTCTCCTTTGTCACTAACTCTATTCCAGAAACTTCTTCGAGTACCGGAAGCCAATCACTTATGAGATTAGCAACAATATCTACCAGCCCAATTGTATCTCCTCCAAAAAACTTGTTCCCTTTAAGTTGGTTTTCGAGTGTCTTCAATAGCTCATGGATTTCTATAATGGCCTTCTCTTGTTCCTCACCTTTGCCAAAGAAAGTGTTGCGTATAGCAGTCGTTAACTGAAAATCACACAAATTATTTACTCTGTATGATTTAATTTTCGTTGATATAAATGATAATAAATTTGATTCCCCGTTACTACTACTCTAAAGAATATGCGGAAGCATTATTTAGGAAAATAACCTGGTCATCGATGAACTTTGCCCAAAACCGGGCCACGGCCTTGTCGTAAGGATCATCGGGCAGAATGGAAGGCCCGTTGAAGGTGTCATCTATATATTCAACGATAATAATAGATTCGAGAATCACCTTCCCGTTGTGCAACAAAACAGGAACCTTCTTATAAACAGGGTTGTATTTGAGAAGATCATCACTCTTGTTAGCCAAATCTTCTTCTATGAACTCATATTGGACCCCTTTCAATCTAAGAGCAATTTCGACTCTGCAACTATATGGGCTTTTATTAAGACCAAGCAACTTCACTTGTTCTGCCATTTTTTTAGAACACACAGAAAATGGAGGTAATTGGGTGGTTCTTGTTATTGGGGAGATTTTATACGGAAATGAGAGAACAATCAAAGCTTAGTTTGACCAATGTGCCCCCTTTTCCACATATGATATAGGCTATGATGCCGTCGGGGTGAGGTCATGTCAGATTAAACGCAAAATAGAAAAAGAAACATGGATGACAAAATTTTGTGGAACAATTTAAAACTACAAAATCACAATTTACAAGTCAATATTTGTATTTGATTTTGCTTCTGTCATATTGGTCATTCAACATCGGCAACTACACTGATGGTTGGTTGTTATGTCGACCAGTTGGAAAATCTATTGCTACAGAGTAACAATCACTAGTCAATATAGGAAGTTTGTGACAGATGGCCACAGTATCACAATCTCATGTCTAAAAAATAGAAGGCCAAAATACGCTTATCCCATAAAGTATACACGCAATCCAACTTTGTATCCCGACGCCGATTTTGTCCCATAGTAATCTATTAATTAACCCGCAATCCCACTTTTCACCCTATCACCTTTTTTTAACGAGTTTAGAAATTTAACGGAAGATGGCCATGTCACATCACATGAAGGCTAATTTGATAAAAAAAAAAAAGAGAGAAGGACATCTATGGAGAGAAGTTTTTTTTCTTAAGGGAGTGGAGAGACAGACATGGGGATGGGGAGTAAAGGAGGGAGGGGGTGATGACGGAAAAGGAAGAGGAGAATTTGGGGTGGGGGTCATTGACAGAGGAAGGGGGAGTGGTGGGTGGGGAGGGGAAGATGAATGGAAGAATGTGGGTGGGGTTTGGCATAGAAAATTAATTGTTGTAGGTAATATAAGAATTTTATTTTTGATATTAATAATCCTTATATACTTTAAATTAATAAATAAAACTAACATTAAATTCTAATATTAGAATTTTAAATAAAAGGATAATAAAAGTTATAATGAGAATGACCAAATTAGCCCTCATGTACCGTGCACATGATCATTTTCCGTTAAATTTCTAACTTCGTTAGGCGCAAGGGTGCAAAGTGGGATTACGTGTATACTTTAGGGGGATAAACGTATTTTAGCAAAAATCAAATCAAACATTTTATTATAGTGAGAAAAGTCACAAATTTTTCTACAACCATAAACATTATAAGACATACGAGGCACCCAAAATTGCAAAGACACCAAATCTTACACGAGATTACTGAACAATTTTCACAGGTCATAGCTTAGGTCTTCTTGAAGCGAGCACGGAAACCTTCAAGTAGTAAATCTCTAGGAGGTAGGCATTCTTTGACAGGGTTACAGCTAGTAAAATCATCCATCCATTCAATTAACTTAGGGAACTTCTCCTTTGTCAACAGCTTTTTTTCAATACAATCTTCAAATATTCCAAGCCAGTAGCCTATGAAAGTACCAACAATATCCACCAGCCCAATTCTGTCTCCTCCAAAAAACCTTTTGCCTGCAAGTTGACTTTCAAGCACTTTTAGTAGCTCAATGGCTTCTTCAGTGGCCTTCTCTTCTTCTTCTTCCTCAGCCTTTCCGCCCCATAGAGCGCTCTTTATAGAATTAAATAACTAAAATACAAATAATTATGAATTATTTTTAGTTACATTTTTTACAAAATTGACCATCATTTAGGAATACTAACCTTATCGTCCATGAACTTGGCCCAGAAACGAGCGTTGGCCTTCTCATAAGGATCCTCAGGCAAAATCGAAGTCCCTTTGAAGGTCTCATCTATATAGTCAAGAATAATAACAGACTCCACAATTGCCTTCCCATTGTGTAACAAAACAGGAACCTTCTTATGAATAGGGTTGTACTTGAGAAGATCATCACTTTTGTTAGATAAATTCTCTTGTATGAACTCATATTGAACCCCTTTCAATTTAAGGGCAATTTCGACCCTGCAACTATATGGGCTTCTTTTAGAACCAAGTAGCTTCACTTGTCCTGCCATATCTTTTACACTGAATGAATGAATGCTGCAACACACACACACACACACACACACACACACACACACACACTTTGAGGTGGATTTTGTGATGGAAAATAGGGGTCTTTGTTAATTGCGTTTTGGAAGTTCTTAGGTCTTATAGATGAAGATGATTTTCTTTTCTAGTATCAGTTGTTTGACAAATGTGCAACCTTTTCTTCTTGTGACATAGGCGATGATATCATGTAATTGAGGATTGGGATCATGGAATTGGAGATTTGACACATATGGGTTGAGGTCACTCAAGAGGTAATTGTTTTTCTTATTTGGTCCCTAATCTTCATTTTTCTCTACAGCTAGTCCTTTTTAAAGCCGCTGTTCAATTTTTCTGTTCAATTTTTGAAACTCCCAATTACCCTTTGTCAAAAAAAAAAAAAATCTCTCCTTTTAAGAAAGAAAATTGTGAATCTTTACCAAGTCAAACCTTTAAAGTGTTTTGATTTTTGTTATTTAAAGATTGGCCCTTTCAATATCTATTTCGTACCTTTTAAGTGTTTGGTTTTGTTCAATGAAATATTTTATTTAGGGAAAACATCCATGATAACGGTAATGGTAATGGTCGGCCCTCGGGCACAGCCGTGTGGTAAAGGAAGCAGAATTGCTGGGCTTGCAACCTCAGCGTGGGAAGTTCGAATCTTGGCAGGAGCAGCTGGAGCAGCCAATTAATTGGTGATGTAAGAGTGATGTAAGTGTCATGTAGGAGGGTTCCCTTGGGGCGGGAGTATAAGGGGCGGCGCTGCCACGACTGCCTCGGGCATATCCGCGGTTTACCTCCAGCCCGATCCTTGAGGGCCGATGGCTGATGGTCCAGGACTTAGTCCGACAAAGCTGGGAAAGCACAGGTATCAAAAGAAAAAAAAAAAAAAAGGTAATGGTAATGGTTATAAGGTGATGGTTGGAAGATATATTGTTTGTCACATAATAACTGTTGATTTTTTTTTTTCAAATTGTCTTATTTGACAAGTCAACGTTTAATGGACGACGCTAGATGAGTTTTGATGACGCCACAGCTTTTGGGGTCTCACTAAATACGGATATCTGGCTTGTATGAGATGATTGTACCTATAACACAACAAAGAAAAGAATCAACATTAAAGACCAATCCGAAGTTTAATACAGCTCAGACTATCGGGTGTGAGAGTAAGATCTCTGTGGATTTAATAACTGAGAATAAGACTTGAAATGTTTTAGTGTGTTTGCCTTTTGACATAGGACAAGGGATAGTATATATAGTATGATGGAGCCGTTGATGACTTCAGTCCTGGAGGAGATGTTTGCCTTTTGACATAGGACACGTGTCCGCTCCTGGTTGGCTCGTACAATAAAGTGAGGATTGTTTTGTAGGGATGTATTTGATTGGACAAGGACATGAGAAGCAGCGACAGTTGGTGCGGCGCCTTACGCGAATGATAGGCGCCTTATACGCATGATAGGCGCCTGAGCCACTATTTAATGTGACAGTGATGGGTCTGTCCTTGATGTCAGAGTAGGTACGGCCCCTTGTATTACTAGCCTCGACTTTAATCGAGAGTCTAGTGAGAAAATCGGGAGTCTGGCATGAGACTGCGGTCAACATGGTCAACGCGGTGTTGAATAAATACGATCATAGCTGGCATAGTCTTTGGGATTGCGGTCTTGGTGACCGCGGTATTGGTGATCGCGCTATTGATGATCGCGTTCCTATGAATGCCACGTTATAATTGGCCTTTGAAACAGATCGAGCTTTAGGCCCGATCCGAAAGGCCCGGGCTCATCAAGTTTCAGCCAAGTGTTATCAGGCCCAAAAATGCAAACCTATACTGGAAACTAAATTGGGGCATTGCAATGCCAATTCTATGGAAGACTGATCTCAACAAATTTAAAACATTTCTTTCAAGCAACATAGAAATCACACATTTGGGTACAAAAATAAAGATTACAGAACAGTGCACACTCACTGCTACAACGGCACAAAACTTAAATTGCTAAGTACTTAAAACCGCCAACAATTTTAACCCTGCATGGTTAGGCCTTCTTGAAACGAGAACGAAAAGTTTCAAGCATGAAATCTCGGGGAGGTAGGCATTCTTTGACTGTGGTGCAGCTAACAAAATCATCTATCCATGCACTTAAATTTGGAAATTTCTCCTTTGTCAACAACTTTATTTCCATAAGTTCTTCAAATATTCCAAGCCAATACCCTAGAAAATCAGCAACAATGTCCACCAGACCAATTCTGTTTCCTCCGAAAAACTTCTTACCTTCAAGTTGTTTTTCAAGTACTTTCAACAGCTCCACTGTTTCTTCAATGGCTTTCTCTTGTTCCTCAGGCTTTGCCCGGAAAGCGCTCCATACAGATAGCGTTAACTGCAAAAAGAACACAAATATGACATAGTTTTACGATTAAGTCGTATAAAAAACTCATTTTTCCTAACACTAGGAAAAACAGGGTTTCTTAATACAACCAGAAACTAAAAATAACGGGTTTAACTAATCGGACGAGAAGTTTTAGCTAGTGTAAATTCTGTTTTTTCTTTTTAGGGAAAACTAATTGTTCAGAAGATTTTGTGTAGCTTTATTGGCTATATATACTACTTGACTTTGACTTTGTATAGAAAACTGACTATGATTTCGAAAACCATAACACTTAGCATGAGATAGAGTACATTACTAAAAAATAGGATTGCTGACCTTGTCGTCAATGAACTTGGCCCAAAAACGAGCGCTGGCCTTCTCGTAAGGATCCTCGGGGAGAATTGAAGGCCCTTTAAAGACTTCATCAATGTACTCAACAATGATATTGGATTCAACAATGGGTTTGCCATTGTGCAACAGGACAGGAACTTTCTTATGAACAGGGTTGTACTTTAGAAGATCATCACTCTTATTAGACAAATCTTCTTCTACGAACTCATATTGAACACCTTTCAATTTAAGAGCAAGTTCTACCCTGAAACTAAATGGGCTTCTTTTAAGACCAAACAACTTCACTTGTTCTGCCATTTTTCTGAACTGAATGAATGCTGAAATAGTTGATAAGAAGACACAGTTTGAGGTGAATTGGGTGATGGAAATGGGAGTTCTTATAGGGGATTTGGGGATGGATAAAAGTCAACGATTTTGGGAACGAGATTCAGGTGATAGGGATGCTATATTTTACTCATATACTGACAGATTAATGTGCACATTTTCATGCTATGACCTAAGGGATGATATGAGAGTAGAAAATGGGATATTTTCTTAAGAAATTGACATATAACTCCTCCACTCCCCCTAGAGTTTCTTATCATATTTCTATGGTCCCACCATGTTGTGAAGTTTATTTTATACACTCTCTAAATAACTCTTTAATAAACCACTTTTACCCTTTTATCTTTCCAAGATTCCACTTTAAAACTATATGAGTCTGAGTTTAACTTTTGCTCTAAAACACCACCTTCTTCATGAAAACTGTAACTTAGAAGAAGATGGAGTATGTATTGTGACCATAGAAAAATATTTTAATTTATTGGCATATTGATATTTTAAATAATCATAATTTGCTTAAACTTCAATTTTAACCACCCTTTTATTTTTTAGAGATCTTAACCATTGTACTCAAAATATGCTTAGACCCTCTAACGACATCCAATTTCATTAATAAAAGTTAATAAAACCTAACGAATTTTAACATAATGAAAGTAACAAACTCATCTTCTTTATCCCCTAGCCGATCTGACTCTTCTTTCTTATAGTAGATGCCTCTAGTTTTCAAACTAAGAGTTTGATTAAATGGATGCTGACGCAGCACGGAAGCCGGATAAATTTCGTGATTAGCGCACTAATCACAAGAACTCTTCAAGCGAAGAATCCTCAAACGCGAAGAACTGGAATCCACCAGAAAAGAGAAGAAATTCTCTGAAATTTAATTAATCAAAAAACTGCCGTCAACAATTATCCAAAATTGTTTAAATACTTTGAAAACCCTAAGCACTGAAATTAAAACAATTACTAAACTACCCACGTCTGTAAGCCATTACTCAGTAATTGGAAACAAGGAAAAACGCAAATAAGGAAATACTAACGACGCCAGGCGCCCGCATGGAGATAGCCCGGCGCCCGCCTGAAGACTAGGCCTTCAACTGCTTTGCTTCGTCAACTGATGCGCCCGCCTGGGAGAATTCAAGCGGCCGCCTCACCCTCCGTAGCTACACCCCGATTAGACCCAATTTGAGGCGCCCGCATGCTCTGAAATGGGGCGCTCGCCTCAAACCTCACAACTCCATTCCCGTTGTCAACATATGAGGCGCCCGCTTGATGTTTTATGGGGCGTCCGCCTCGTCCTCCTGGTGGTGCTTCATCGTCTCCTCCTACATCAGTCTCCTCCACCTCCAAAGAACTCGACCCCGAGTTCACATCGGGATAAAGAACCCCATTCGCGTGGTATTCGTAGATATCGGCAACATTGAACGTATTGGGGATGTTCAAATCATTGGGAAGAGCTACCACATATGCATTGTCATTAATCTTCTGGGTCACCTTGAAAGGACCATACTTGCGGGGCTGCAACTTCTTGTACGTACCAACGGGAAAACGCTCTTTCCGCAAGAACACCATAACGTCATCCCCAACTGCGAAAACTTTCACCCGCTTCTTTTTGTCCGCAGCCGTCTTGTTCTTCAACCCCGTAGCCTCGAGCTTAGCCTTTACCGCTTCTTTGACGGATTGCACCTCTTTGGCCATATTTTCAGCAGCCTGACTCACCCCACGACCGGTAGGTAATGGCACCAAATCAACCACGTGTCTAGGAGTAGATGTGTACACCAAAGAAAAAGGTGACTTCCCTGTCGCGGAGTGTATAGCACTGTTGTAGGCAAACTCCACTTGTGGTAGTGCAAGATCCCACTGTTTTGGCTTGTCCCCACAAACACTCCTAATCATGTTCCCCAAGGTCCGATTAGTGACCTCCGTCTGTCCGTCCGTCTGTGGATGTGCTGTAGAGCTCCGATTCAGTGAAGTGCCAAACATGCGCCACAAAGTAAGCCAGAAATGGCTCAAAAACTTGGTGTCCCTGTCCGAAGTAATGGACTTAGGAACCCCATGTAGTCTCACAATCTCCCTGAAAAATAGCTTCGCAATGTTGGAGGCATCCGCCGTCTTCTTGCAAGCAATAAAGTGGGACATCTTGGAGAACCGATCAACCACAACAAATACTGAATCTACACCCTGGGCTGTGTCCGAGGCAAACCCAAGACAAAATCCATGGACAAGTCTAGCCAAATATCATCAGAACAGTAGAGGTAAGTAAAGACCAAGATTTTGAGACCGACCTTTAGAAACCCGGCACACATAACACCTCCGAACAATAGAACTCGCGTCCTTCCTCGGATGAGGCCGGAAATAACGCTCCTCCAAACTCGCAATAGTCTTGTCTCATCCCAGGATGTCCACTAAGGCCTCCGCCATGCAAGTCACGAATCGGCCTTCTCCCGCAGGGAAGAAATAGGAATGCACAACCGATCTCCCGAAGCAGAAAGCCATCTCGGACATGAAAATGCTGCACTAGGGTGCGTGCCCACACACTTCGACCATATCTCCATAAAATCTCGCATCCTCCTCGTACATGTGTCCTTCAATAAGTCAAAGCCAACGATCTCCTGCGATAAAGTGATCAATAAAGAAGCCCTCCCCGCTCAAAGCATCTGCGACCTTGTTCTCGAACTCCCGACTTGTGTTGAATAATGAACGGGAACTTCGCAAGTAACTAACCCAGGCGTGCATGCATCTTGTTTATCACCTTCGACTATGCAGGAATTTCAAGGCAAGATGGTCGAAAAGCAGAACAAACTCCTCTCGAACTAGATAATGCTCCCATTTGTCGTAAATCTCGATAGGCTGCATAGAACTCCCGATCATACGTGCTCCACTTCGACGAGCCTCACTCAATTTCTCACCGAAGAAAGCCACGGACGCTTTTCTTGTGAGAGAACAGCCCAATTCCCACGCCGCTAGCATCACACTCCACCCGAAAGATCTTGTCAAAATGCGGAAGGGCAAGAAGCTGTGCGGTGCATAGCTTCTCCTTGATGAGGGCAAAACTACGATCGTGCTCCAAGCCCCATTTGAAATTTCCCCTTCTTCGGACGCTCGGTAATAGGTGCGGTAATAGTGCGAAATCGCGCACAAACCTCTGTAAAATGTAGCCAAGCCATGAAAATTGCGCACCTCTCGTGATCGATCGTGGAACCGCCAATCCGTATTGCCTTCACCTTCTCCTCATCAACATGAATACCGTCCTCACCAACAACAAACCCCAAGAAAAGTAACTTGTTGGTGCAGAATATACACTTCTTAAGATTAATATACAGCGATTATCTTTCAACACTGCATCACTTGGTTAAGATGTTCCAAATGCGCAGTTCTATCTCTACTATAAATCGGGATATCATCAAAGTAAACTACTACAAAAGAGCCAATAAAAGGTCGGAATACCTGATTCATCAACCTCATGAATGTACTAGGGGCATTAGACAACTGAATGGCATGACTAGCCACTCGTAAAGACCATCCTTGCTTTTGAAAGCTGTCTTTCACTCATCCCTAGGCCTAATCCGAATCTGATGATACCCACTACGCAAATCCAACTTCGTAAAGAATTTAGACCGGATAATTCATCAAGCATGTCCTCAGACGAGGAATGGGAAACACGTACTTGATGGTGATCTTGTTGATGGCCCTACTATCAACACACATACGCACGATGATTCCCTTTCTTCGACACAAGAAGGACGAGGCCTTGCGCACGTGGCTCATACTCTCTCGATAAAACCCTTCCGCAACAAGTCTTCAATGCTCCTCGGTATCTCGTTCTCCTTAGGGCTCATGCGGTAATGTGGGAGGTTTGGCGGACTAGCTCCCGGAATCAAATCAATCGATCTTTGAATGTCCCTCATAGGAGGGAGCTCGTTGGGCAACTCGTCACCAAGCAACTCTGAAATCCCGATAAAAGCTCTGCAATATCCCGTGGCATCCCAATCTCCACACTAATGGAACCCAACTGACCCTTTAACCACTATCGGACAAAAATACTCGGCCTCTGCTGATAGCGTTAGCTCCTTTTCATTCTGTAGGAGCATCACGTGGCTTCTCTTTCTCCACTGCTTCTCAAAAACGTGATACAGGAGCTATAGCAATTTTATGATTATCCCAAGTGAACAACAATACATTATCCCTACCCAGATAAGTAATATCATGGTCAAACTGCCTAGGGCGACCAAGCGATATATGACACATCCATACTCGAACATCACAAACGACCTCTTCCCTATAATGTTTACCAGTGGAAATAGGGACCCTACAAGTTCGGGTTACTCGGAGTTCGAACCTTTATTCACCCACCCCAAACTATAAGGACTATCATGAGGTTCGGTTGCTAAGCCTAGAAATTCGACCAACTTCGCGAAACAAGATTTTGAGTGCACCCATTATCAATAATCATATTACATACCTTGTTCTTCGAGCAATCAGTGTGCACGCATCGATTCTTCCGTTGACCCTCGTCCTTGGAAGAAAGTAACATCTGTTGGAGCACGCATCCAACTCTCTCACCGGACTCCTCTTCCGCAAACTCGGCATCGTCATACTCATTGTCCTCGGGCTCATCATCTTCGTACTCATGCATCTTGCGGCAGTCCTCAGTGGGGCAAACATTCGACTGTGGCCATATCCACGACAACGATAACACTTGTCCCTGTTGGCTTGGCGTAAGGATTTGCCGGCTTCGCGCCAGCCTTGCTTGCTCGCACATCTTGCTAGCATTGGTGGTACTCTTGGCTGCTTGGGGATCGGGCCTTTATCAACTACGCCTCCGAACTACCTTCTTTGCGGAAATCTGCGAAAAGGGTAAAGTTTTTCGCTCGATTTCTCTATGAGCTCGGCCTTCAACGCTAGGGTGGTAGCATCTGTCGAGTCCATGCGTGATGCAAACCCATCTTCTCTTGGATCGAACCCTTCAATCCATTGATGTAACGAGCAATCCTCGATCCTCGGTCTCCTCAATCCTAACCCGCGCAGTATACCTCAAATTCCGTCGTGTACTCATCATGTTCTATTACCCTGCACACAATTGAGGTATAATGCGTATAAGGTACGCTCAAAACTGCAGGTAAAAATCGCTCGAAATTAGCTGCTTTACGCGCATCCAGGTTACGGTGGCCCCTTCCTCGTTGTCGCCTCTGCGCAACAAGCTTCTCCCACCAAACCGCGGCGGTGCTCTTCAATCGATCGCCACCCATCTTGACTCGTTTGCTCGTAGGTACCTCCATAACCTCGAAGAAACGATCAATATCATTCTGCCAATCTAGAAAATCCTCAATTCCCATAGTTCCATAAAATAATGGAATATCCGCCTTAATCCGATAATCTTGTCGATGTCGATTTCCACCCCGTTTCGATTCATCACTTGTCTACCTCAACCTCGGACTCGGAATTAGGATCCTCATCCTCATTATTTTCGCCCCTCTAGGGCGACGGCCCTGCTGATACCACCTCTGTCTCTCTCGCCACCACGATTACGATTAGCACGAGCGTTAGGACCTCGTTGAGCAGCCACGAGCGCCTCCAACTGTGTGTCGACATCGCAGCCGTAGGCGTGGTTAAGCGATCGAACTCCTCCCTTGTCACTTGGTCCCCATAACAAATCGGTGGTGAAAAGACGGGGATATGGCCTGCTCTGATACCAACTGACGCAGCACGGAAGCCGGATAAATTTCGTGATTAGCGCACTAATCACAAGAATTCTTCAAGCGAAGAATCCTCAAACGCGAAGAACTGGAATCCACCAGAAAAGAGAAGAAATTCTCTGAAATTTAATTAATCCAAAACTGCCGTCAACAATTATCCAAAATTGTTTAAATACTTTGAAAACCCTAAGCACTGAAATTAAAACAATTACTAAACTACCCACGTCTGTAAGCCATTACTCAGTAATTGGAAACAAGGAAAAACGCAAATAAGGAAATACTAACGACGCCAGGCGCCCGCATGGAGATAGCCCGGCGCCCGCCTGAAGACTAGGCCTTCAACTGCTTTGCTTCGTCAACTGATGCGTCCGCCTGGGAGAATTCAAGCGGCCGCCTCACCCTCCGTAGCTACACCCCGATTAGACCCAATTTGAGGCGCCCGCATGCTCTGAAATGGGGCGCTCGCCTCAAACCTCACAACTCCATTCCCGTTGTCAACATATGAGGCGCTCGCTTGGTGTTTTATGGGGCGTCCGCCTCGTCCTCCTGGTGGTGCTTCATCGTCTCCTCCTACATCAGATGCACAATTAACCTCAAGTGTAACAAAGAAATAAAAAATTAATCTTGTTATCCTAGGGAGTGGCCAACTAAACTCAAGCATGGAGGGAGAGGCGACCTGAGGAGAGGTAGAGTGAACTAATCTTGTTTTTGAAGAAAAATGTGGGCAAGATTTTTTTATTTTTTTATTTTTTTTGCCAGAAAATAGTAATAAAAATGAGGGGGAGGGACATCCAGATTGGTGAGGGGAGGAAGAAGATTGGTTTAATAGTTTTGTTAACTTTGTTAAATTTTGTTAGGTTTTGTTAACTTTTATTAACGAAATTGTATGTCGGCTATGGGGTTTGAACGTGGTGAACACATATTTTGAGTACAATAGTTAAAACTGATAAAAAAAAAATACAAGAGTAGTTAAAACCGAAGTTTAAACAAATATGATGGTTCAAAATATTGGTAGACCATTTTTATTTTCTTAACCTACTTTTACATTCTAGTCTTTATCAAGATTTTGCTCTATTTCGTATGCTATGAGAAAGCGTGCTAATATAAGATGAGTATACTCCAAGGTGCCAAGCGACTGCAGAATCGCAAGGCCAAGCATATGAGGTTGTGGTTGAATTAGCCAAATCCTAGCCATGGGCAGGAGCAGCGTAGCAATTTCTCCACAAGAGCAATTCCATCTCTGTTTGCAGCCGGAGCATCTTTTGTTAATTTAGTAGGTGTAAACATTAAATAAATCCTAAGTTTATAATAATTTTCTTTTCTACCAAGAAGAAGATGCTATACTCATATGAAACATATAGTCTTCTTCGCTTGCCAACAGTAAGCTCGCTTAGTTTAAGGAGGGAGTTTTTATTTTAATTTTTTTAAATGTCTATCAGCAAAAGTCATTAGAAAAAAACATGGAGTATTTAAAAGCCTTAAGTAATTTGATTAGGACTTCAAGGCACATGCATACATTTTTACACTTAATATCGTATTTTGATAAGTTTATTTCAACAACTAAATTTGAAAAATAATATTATGAAAGAGAAGTAGAGAAGGAACGAAAATGAAGTTTGGAAGCCACTACACCTAAACTACATATATATGTTACTCGATTAGTTAAGGTGGTTGCTGTTGCAGTGCCATCTCGTATGAGTTTCCACAATTTAATTACCCCCTCTCTAAATGAGAACTCATTTTCAAAAAATAAATTGATGAGTGGTTTTATTTTGACAAGGAGTACCATTAATTTGGGTGTGGAGCGCCTGCCATTGGAATGCATAGCAGTTGCAATTGATGCAGGCGACACTGGAGATGAGGCGGCCGCCCCATATCTCCCCAAGCGCACGCCTCAAGCCAATGTTACGGAGGGACTGTTTTTTGTTGAGGCGTACGCCTCTTCCACATCCAAGCGCTCGCCTCAAAATGGACCAAGTATGGAACTTCCTTCGGCAGCCCAAGCGGCCGCCCCGGTGGAGGTGATGCGGGCGCCTCAAACCAAGGCGACGCATGGTGAAGATTCGGCCTCCCAGGCGGGCGCCTGGCCCTAACCCAGGCGGGCGCCTCGCGTCGTCACTGTTTTCTTAATTTCGTTCCTTTCAATTACGTTTATTGTTGTTGCTCAGAAAACGTGGGTAGTTTAGTAATTGATTTAAATTCCAGTGCTTAGGGTTTTTGAAGTATAAAAACAAACTTTGTTAATGGTTGACGGCAGTTTTTGGATTAATAAAATTTCAGAGAATTCTTCTCTTTTCTGGTGGATTCCAGTTCTTCGCGTTTGAGGATTCTTCGCTTGAAGAGTTCTTGTGATTAGTGCGCTAATCACGAAATCTATCGTGCTTCCGTGCTGCGTCAGTTGGTATCAGAGCAGGCCATATCCTGTCTTTTCACCACTGATTTGTTATGGGGGACCAAGTAACAAGGGAGGAGTTCGATCGCTTAACCACAGCCATGGCTGCGATGTCGACACAGTTGGAGGCGCTCGTGGCTGCTCAACGAGGTCCTAACGCTCGTGCTAATCGTAATCGTGGTGACGAGAGAGACAGAGGTATTGAACAGGGCCGTCGCCCTAGGAGGGGCGAAAATAATGAGGATGAGGATCCTAATTCCGAGTCTGAGGTTGAGGTTGACAGTGATGAATCGGAACGGGGTGGAAATCGACATCGCCAAGATTATCGGATTAAGGAGGATATTCCATTATTTTATGGAACTATGGGAATTGAAGATTTTCTAGATTGGCAGAATGATGTTGATCGTTTCTTCGAGGTTATGGAGGTACCTACGAACAAACAGGTCAAGATGGTGGCGATCGAGTTGAAGAGCACCGCTGCGGTTTGGTGGGAGAAGCTTGTTGCGCAGAGGCGACGACAAGGGAAGGGGCCAATCGTAACTGGATGCGCATGAAACAGTTAATTTCGGAGCGATTTTTACCTGCAGATTATGAGCAGACCTTATACAGATTATACCTCAATTGTGTGCAGGGTAATAGAACAGTTGATGAGTACACGACAGAATTTCAGAGGTATACTGCGCGGGTTAGGATTGAGGAGACCGAGGATCAGAGGATTGCTCGTTACATCAATGGATTGAAGGGTTCGATCCAAGAGAAGATGGGTTTGCATCATGCATGAACTCTGACAGATGCTACCACTCTAGCGTTGAAGGCTGAGCTCATAGAGAAATCGAGCGCGAAAAACTTTACCCCTTTTCGCAGATTTCCGCAGCAAGGTAGTTCGGAGGCAGTAGTTGATAAAAACCCGATCCCTTGAGGCCAAGAGTACAACCAATGCTAGCAATAGCGCGATGAAGCAAGGCTCGGCGCGAGAAGGCGGCAAATCCTTACGCCAAGCCAACGGGGACAAGTGTTATCGTTGTCGGGGATATGGCCACAGGTCGAATGTTTGCCCCACTCGGAGGGCTAGCTGCGGTATTGCATGAGTACGAAGATGATGAGCCCGGGGACAATGAGTATGACGATGCTGAGTTTGCGGAAGAGGATTCCGGTGAGAGAGTTGGATGCGTGCTCCAACAAATGTTACTTTCTTCCAAGGACGAGGGTGAACGGAAGAATCGATGCGTGCTGGCTGATTACGTGAAGAACAAGGTATGTAATATGATTATTGATAATGGGTGTGCGAAAATCTTGTGTCGCGAAGTTGGTTGAATTTCTAGGCTTAGCGACTGAACCTCATGATAGTCCTTATAGTTTGGGGTGGGTGAATAAAGGTTCAGAACTCCGAGTAACCCAAACTTGTAGGGTCCCTATTTCCATTGGCAGACATTATAGGGAGGAGGTTGTTTGTGATGTTACGAGTATGGATGTGTGTCATATCTTGCTTGGTCGCCCTTGGCGGTTTGACCATGATATTACTTATCGGGGTAGGGATAATGTATTGTTGTTCACTTGGAATAATCATAAAATTGCTATAGCTCCTGTATCACGTTTTGAGAAGCGAGGTGGAGAAAGAGAAGCCGGTCGTGATGCTCCTACGAGAATGAAAAGGAGCTAACAACCGCTATTGCAGAGGCCGAGTACTTTTGCCCGATAGTGGTTAAAGGGCATGGGTTGTTAGTGTAGAGAGATTGGGATGCCACGGGATATTGCAGAGCTTTTATCGGGATTTCGGGAGTTACTTGGTGACGAGTTGCCCGATGAGCTCCCTCACATGAGGGACATTCGGCATCGATTGATTTGATTCGGGAGCTAGTACGCCAAACCTCCCACATTACCGCATGAGCCTAAGGAGAACGAGATGCCGAGGAGCGGATTGAAGACTTGTTGCGAAGGGTTTTATCGAGAGAGTATGAGCCCGTGTGCGGTGCCTGTCCTTCTTGTGCCGAAGAAAGGGAATCAGTGGCGTATGTGTGTTGATAGCCGGGCCATCAACAAGATCACCATCAAGTACAGGTTTCCTATTCCTCGTCTGGAGGACATGCTTGATGAATTATCCGGGTCTAAATTCTTTACAAAGTTGGATTTGCGCAGTGGGTATCATCAGATACGGATCAGACCTGGGGATGAGTGGAAGACTGCTTTCAAAAGCAAGGATGGTCTTTACGAGTGGCTAGTCATGCCATTCGGGTTGTCGAATGCCCCTAGTACATTCATGAGGTTGATGAATCAGGTATTCCGACCTTTTATTGGCTCTTTTGTAGTAGTTTACTTTGATGATATCCTGATTTATAGTAGAGATAGAACTGCGCATTTGGAACACCTTAACCAAGTGTTGCAGGTGTTGAAAGATAATCAGTTGTATATCAATCTAAAGAAGTGTATATTCTGCACCAACAAGTTACTTTTCCTGGGTTTTGTTGTTGGTGAGGACGGGATTCATGTTGATGAGGAGAAGGTGAAGGCAATAAGGGATTGGCCGGTTCCACAGTCAGTCACAGAGGTGCGCAGTTTTCATGGCTTGGCTACATTTTACAGGAGGTTTGTGCGCGATTTCAGCACTATTACTGCACCTATTACCGAGTGTCTGAAGAAGGGGAAATTTTAGTGGGGCTTGGAGCAAGATCAGAGTTTTGGCCTCATCAAGGAGAAGTTATGCACCGCACCAGTTCTTGCCCTTCCAGATTTTGGCAAGATCTTTCAGGTGGAGTGTGATGCTAGTGGCGTGGGAATTGGGGCTGTTCTCTCACAAGAAAAGCGTCCGGTGGCTTTCTTCAGTGAGAAGTTGAGTGAGGCTCGTCAGAAGTGGAGCACGTATGATCAGGAGTTCTATGCAGTCTATCGAGCTTTACGACAGTGGGAGCATTATCTAGTTCAGAGGGAGTTTGTCCTATTTTCTGATCATCTTGCCTTGAAGTTCCTGCATAGTCAGAAGGTGATAAATAAGATGCATGCACGCTGGGTTAGTTACTTGCAGAAGTTCCCGTTCATTATTCAACACAAGTCGGGAGTTCAGAACAAGGTCGCAGATGCTTTGAGCAGGAGGGCTTCTTTGTTGATCACCTTATCGCAGGAGATTGTTAGTTTTGACTTATTGAAGGACTTGTACGAGAAGGATGCAGATTTTATGGAGATATGGTCGAAGTGTGTGGGCAAGCACCCTAGTGCAGATTTTCATGTCCGAGATGGTTTTACATTCAAGGGAGATCGGTTGTGCATTCCTATTTCTTCCCTGCGGGAGAAGCTGATTCGTGACTTGCATGGCGGAGGCCTTAGTGGACATCTGGGACGAGACAAGACTATTGCGAGTTTGGAGGAGCGTTATTTCTGGCCTCATCTGAGGAAGGACGCGAGTTCTATTGTTCGGAGGTGTTATGTGTGCCGGGTTTCTAAAGGTCAGTCTCAAAATACTGGTCTTTATTTACCTCTACCTGTTCCTGATGATATTTGGCTAGACTTGTCCATGGATTTTGTCTTGGGCTTGCCTCGGACACAGCGGGGTGTGGATTCAGTATTTGTTGTGGTTGATCGGTTCTCCAAGATGTCCCACTTTATTGCTTGCAAGAAGACGGCGGATGCCTCCAACATTGCGAAGCTATTTTTCAGGGAGATTGTGAGACTACATGGGGTTCCTAAGTCCATTACTTCGGACAAGGACACCAAGTTTTGAGCCATTTACGCTTACTTTGTGGCGCATGTTTGGCACTTCACTGAATCGGAGCTCTACAGCACATCCACAGACGGACGGACAGACGAAGGTCACTAATCGGACCTTGGGAAACATGATTAGGAGTGTTTGTGGGGACAAGCCAAAACAGTGGGATCTTGCACTACCACAAGTGGAGTTTGCCTACAACAGTGCTATACACTCGGCGACAGGGAAGTCACCTTTTTCTTTGGTGTACACATCTATCCCTAGACACGTGGTTGATTTGGTGCCATTAACTAGAGGTCGTGGGGTGAGCCAAGCTGCTGAGAATATGGCTAAGGAAGTGCAAGCCGTCAAGGAAGCGGTCAAGGCTAAGCTCGAGGCTACGGGGTTGAAGAACAAGACGGCTGCGGACAAAAAGAAGCGGGTGAAAGTTTTCGCAGTTGGGGATGACGTTATGGTGTTCTTGCGGAAGGAGCGTTTTCCCGTTGGTACGTACAAGAAGTTGCAGCCCCGCAAGTATGGACCTTTCAAGGTGACCCGGAAAATCAATGACAATGCGTACGTGGTAGCTCTTCCCAATGATTTGAACATCTCCAACACGTTCAACGTTGCGGATATCTATGAGTATCATGCGGATGTAGTTCTTTATCCCGATGTGAACTCGGGGTCGAGTTCTTTGCAGGTGGGAGAGACTGATGCAGGCGACACTGGAGATGAGGCGGCCGCCCCATATCTCCCCAAGAGCACGCCTCAAGCCAATGTTACGGAGGGACTGTTTTCTGTTGAGGCGTACGCCTCTTCCACATCCAAGCGCTCGCCTCAAAATGGACCAAGTATGGAACTTCCTTCGGCAGCCCAGGCGGCCGCCCCGGTGGAGGTGATGCGGGCGCCTCAAACCAAGGCGACGCATGGTGAAGATTCGGCCTCCCAGGCGGGCGCCTGGCCCTAACCCAGGCGGGCGCCTCGCGTCGTCACTGTTTCCTTAATTTCGTTCCTTTCAATTACGTTTATTATTGTTGCTCAGAAAACGTGGGTAGTTTAGTAATTGATTTAAATTCCAGTGCTTAGGGTTTTTGAAGTATAAAAACAAACTTTGTTAATGGTTGACGGCAGTTTTTGGATTAATAAAATTTCAGAGAATTCTTCTCTTTTCTGGTGGATTCCAGTTCTTCGCGTTTGAGGATTCTTCGCTTGAAGAGTTCTTGTGATTAGTGCGCTAATCACGAAATTTATCCGGCTTCCGTGCTGCGTCAGCAATGGTGGCTGTGTCAGATCTATATCTACAATTGTCTTTTGACACTTCTCACTCTCACTAGCAAAGCTATTGATTTGATTACAATTTTTTTTTTTTTTTTGCACCGTTGGTTGTCGTACTGCATATAGGGCGCTAATCTACAACCCCTAAATTATGTCAACGATAAAACTTCACCATCCATGACTCATGTGCCTTTTTATATCATAGACAATTGAATATATACAATCCTTCAATATTTCCAACCAAGTCCATGGTCATTCAATACTAAAATTGCCGGCCAAACTGTGAACTCAGAGAGTTTTGATGACCTGAAAATAAGTTCCATCCTCATCTGGTGGTGAACTCAAGAGAGTATTCAAGCACTTGAACAAAGGCTTAGACATTAGCCCTGTCCTCCTCAAGAAAAAGCTGCCGTCACTTTTCCATTGATGAGATCAGAGACGCAAGAAATCATTTTGGCGAGAGCACGCTCCTAGGACAAGGGGGAGAAGCGAAGGTGTATTTGACACAAGTCTTTGCCGAAGGGAGAATTTTCTGGGTTGCTGTGAAGCATTTAAACCCAAGCTCTAGTGTGTTAGAAAAAGAGATTGAGACAGTTCCTAAGACTCAACACCCTCACATAGTCTCTCTACTCGGCTATTGAGTGGAATCAGGTCAAAAATATTCTTGTTTATGAACACATGAAAAACAGAAGCCTATCTAAATATGTAAAAGGCAAAAGCAAAATTTGCTTGTCTTGGCAGCAACGGCTCAACATATGCCTAGGTGCTGCTCGTGGCTTGCAACACCTTCATACTCCCACGAATGAATTTAGTAAAGGGATAGTTCATCATGATGTGAAGCCTGGAAATATTCTTATTGATGAATATTGGAACGGTAAAATATCGGACTTTGGAATGCTCAAGTTGTCTAGTTGTGACCAAGAAAAATCCTCCATGGCCACTGAGTCTAAAGGCACTGCTGGGTAAAAGGCACCAGAATATCGTGAGTGTGGTCATGTAACAAGGAGGACAGACGTATATGCCTTTGGCATGGTATTGTTCCAAGTCTTGTGTCGGAAAATGCCTTGGGATCGTGGTGATGAGAGCTACTACCGCAAGGAAGAGGAAAATGTTGATAGTGAAATAAATGGGGAAATCTCCGAAGTTTCCTTGCAGATATTTACTGATATTATAAACAGATGCTTGCGACTGAAACCATCTGAACGGCCTACAAAGGGTGATCTGGTGCTGGATCTAGAGACGATACTGAATTACCAAGACCCTACTATGGATAGTCTGGCGTTGGATCTAGACAAGATGCTGAAATATCAAGATCTATGGCACTCACTTCATCCGGTGCACCCAATGACCCTCCAAACACCAAACCCTGGTTTGTGGTCAAAAGTGCACTTCTTGGTGTTAAAGGTGTGAAGTTCGTAGCTTTATAAGTATTCATCTCAAGTGCGTTAGTAAACATCCGGCAGCCTCACCATCTCCCTCTGCCCCATCATTTGGAGGCACGCTGCAGGCCTGGAGTCCACCTCTTGTTCATCCTTATAGCAGCATTGAGGTCCCTAAGGTGGGTTCAAGTTCTTCTAGCCTGCATAACATGTACTGCATGAATCCTAAGCCAAAAAAGCTGGGCAACCATATGAACCAGGGTGGTCCAACCATTATGCACAATAATGTGAACCAGGCTCAGGTGAGTGGTGCATTAAATCTAGCATCTAAAGTTCTTGAAAATGCTTTCAAGTTTCTTTTTTCTGTATTTTTGAGTAAACCTAAATGTTCTAGGAGTATATCTTACAAATTCTGTTCCTGTTAGATTGAGAAAACATGGTGTAGATCAAGAAAAAAAAAACACCAGTTTGTTGTCAGCTACATTGGAATTATATATGTTGTGCAAAACATGTTTAGATTTACGGGCTTTATTGCAATTTATTGAAACTTGCCCTCCTTGTTGGAAGAAAAAATAATACACTAATTTTCCCCTCTTTTTACTTGGTGAAAATAATTTTCCCACTTCCGGAGAAAAATTCACGGCATTTTATTTTGCTCTAACACATCAACTATTGTGTTTAAAAGCTTTAGAGCAACCAAACATGCCCTAATATCTACTAAAATCAAACATTTTTATTCCGAAAACTTAAAAATCACACATTTGTCTAACGACAACCATAAACATCATAAAACTACAAATGTTGCATAAATAACACAGTGAACAAAACGCTCACCGCTACATTGGTATAAAACCTTATTCATAAGTACTTAAAATGTACTAACAAGAGCAATTTTATGCCTTCTTGAAACGAGCGTGAAAAGCTTCAACTAGGTCATCTCGGGGAGGTAGGCATTTTATGCCTTCTTGAAGCGGGCGCGGAAAGCTTTAACTAGGTCATCTCGAGGAGGTAGGCATTCTTTAATTGTGCTGCAGGTAACAAAATCATCCATCCATTGAGTCAATTTGGGAAACTTCTCCTTTGTCACCAAAGTTATTTCCATAACTTCTTCAAATATTCCAAGCCAATACCCTACAAAATTACCAACAATATCCACGAGCCCAATTTTGTCTCCTCCAAAATACTTCTTCCCTTCCAGCTGTTTCTCAAGCACTTTCAACAGCTCAATGCTTTCTTCAATGGCCTTTTCCTTTTCTTCACCATTGCCGCCAAACATTGCACTCCTTACGGAAAGTGTCACCTGAAACACAAATTTTGAATTAGTTTCTGTTACTATACTTCATATTGAAGAGTAAATGCGACTTAAATCAACTGGATAGTAAGTGTAAGACTGACTAATTTAACTGATGAACTGACAACTTTAAAAATTGTTTAAATCATAAGATTTTGTGAAAATTGAATTGGTAATATATAAAGATTTAGGATCACTAACCTTGTCGTCGAGGAACTTGGCCCAGAAACGAGCATTAGCCCTCTCATAAGGATCCTCGGGCAAGATCGAAGGTCCTTGAAAGGCCTCATCAATGTACTCAACAATTAGAGTGGATTCACAAATTGGTTTCCCATTGTGAACCAAAACAGGAATCTTCTTATGAACAGGGTTGTACTTAAGAAGATCATCACTCTTGTTTGACAAATCTTCTTCTACAAACTCATATTGAACACCTTTCAAATGAAGGGCAATTTCGACCCTGCAATTAAATGGACTTCTTTTAACACCAATTAACTTCACTTGTTCTGCCATTTTTCTGAACTGAATGAATGCTGAAATAGTTGATAAGAACACACAGTTTGAGGTGAATTGGGTGATGGAAATGGGACTTCTTATAGGGAAATTTGGGGACTGGAAAGAGTCAACGACTTTAGGAACAAGATTATTGGTAATAAAGGAGGCTGTTTTAGGCTCCGTTTGTTTCGACGTAAAATGTTTTTCGGAAAACGTTTTCTGGAAAATGTTTTCCTGTAAAATGTTTTCCTGTAAAATGGTTTACGGAGGTAGAGCGTAAAATGTTTTACGAAGGAAGGGTGTAAAATGTTTTCGGGTGTTTGGTAAAACGACTCATATTTCACAAGGTGACCTACCCCACCCCCCCCACCCCCCCAAAAAAAAAAATTTTTTTTTTTTTTTTTAATCGCCCTACCCCCGCCTACCCCCCACCCACCCCCACCCCAATTTTTTTTTTTTTTTTTTTTTTGTAATCGCCCCCTACCCCTCGCCTACCCCACCCCCCAAAAAAAAATTTTTTTTTTTTTTGTAATCGCCCCTACCCTCGCCTACCCCACCCCCACCCACCCACCCCCACCCCCCAAAAAAAAATTTTTTTTTTTTGGGGGGTGGGTGGTGGGGGTGGGGTGCGACCCTCACCCCTGCCTACCCCCCACCCACCCCCACCCCCCAATTTTTTTTTTTTTTTTTTTTGTAATCGCCCCCTACCCTCGCCTACCCCACCCCCCCAAAAAATTTTTTTTTTTTGTAATCGCCCCCTACTCCCGCCTACCCACCCCCCACCCCCCACCCCCACCCCCAAAAAAAAAAATTTTTTTTTTTTTTGTAATCGCCCTACCCACCCCCCCACCCACCCACCTCTCCACCCCCCAAAAATTTTTTTTTTTTTTTTTTTTGTAATCGCCCCCTACCCCTCACACCCCACCCACCCCACCCCCAAAAAAAAAAAAATTTTTTTTTGGGGGCAAGGGGGGGCAGTGGGGTGGGGGGCGATTACAAAAAAAAAAAATTTGGGAGGGGGGGTGGTGGGTGGGTGGGGGGGGGGGTGGGGTAGGCAGGGGGGGGGCGATTACAAAAAAAAAAAAAATTGGGTGGGTGGGGGGCGATTACAAAAAAAAAAAAATTTGGGGGAAGGGGGTGGGGTGGAGGCGGGGGTAGGGGGCGAGCAAAAAAAAAAAAAAAAATTTTGGGGGGGGGGGTGGGTGGGTGGGTGGGAGGGTGGGGGTGGGGTAGGCAGGGAGTAGGGGGCGATTACAAAAAAAAAAAAAAAAATTTTTTTTTGGGGGAGGGGGTGGGGGTGGGGGGTAGGCAGGGGGTTGGGGGCGATTACAAAAAAAAAAAAAAAAAAAAAAAAAAAAAAATTGGGGGGTGGGGTAGGCGGGGGGTAGGGGGCGATTATAAAAAAAAAAAATTTTTTTTTGGGGGTGGGTGGGGTAGGCAGGGGTGGGGGGCGATTACAAAAAATTAAAAAAAAAAAAATTTTTGGGAGGGGGTGGGGGGATAGGCAATGGGGTGGTTGTATCGGGCGTAATATGAGTCAGACATTAAGCGCCTCCATTTTCCGAAAACGCTTTTACTTGTGACAAGGTCCAAGAGGTCGTTTACTTAGGAATGGCGTAAAATGCTTTTCCTGGAAACGCTTTACTTAGGCAACCAAACAATGAAAACGAGTTATTTTCCTGAAAACATTTTTCAGCTAACCAAACACCGTAAAACAGGTTATTTTCCGGAAAACATTTTCCGAAAAATATTTTACGGTGAAACAAACGGAGCCTTAATATCTGATGCTTGATCGATGTTCACACTCTGACATAAGCGATGATATCAGAGGGGTATGGGTAAGGGATTACGGGATCCGATCTGGGTCTTTTTTTTTTTTTTTTTATAGGTGGACCGTACAATAATCCTTTCTTCCTTTTTTTTTTTTTTTCTTACCGTTTAATTATTTAAGGGTGTTAATATATTTTAAAGAATTTGATCCAAAATTTTCTTTTGAGATAAAATACTTCTTCCCAAGTTCCTAGTTAAATCCAAATGTCTCCGGAGATCTCATGTCGTAATATATATAATATTGCATTTATAATACAACTTGGTGTAAGAACTTTTCGAATATTATGATATTTTTTGAAATTTCCCCATCACTTTCCCTATATTTTGACATTCCCACCCCAGTGATTTAATTTAGACCTGCACCATGGTGATATACAATTGAATTGCACTAGCTCCAAATTTGCGAATTTTTTCTCGAAACATTATCTTTTAAAAAAATATATCTCAAAATACCAACCATTCCAAATTATTACTAAACTGATTCATTTATTGAAACTCGCTACTTCATTTAGTGATTTTAAAAAATTTTCGCTTAAACTCGATAATTCAAATAGCGAGTTTAATTTTTGTATTTTCTTTTTTTTTTATTTTACATAAACAATTTTGAGGAAATTTTATTAAAATCTGAATTCGCTACCGTAAATAGCGAGTATACATTAATTAGATTTGTTTTTAGATTTACCTAAACTCGATAATGCTAATAGCAAATCTAGATTCGCTACTCACATTAGCGAATTTAAATTCGCTACTCCCATTAGTGAATTTTATGTAACGCTACGCCACCCTAATAAAGTCAGTTCACAACCCAACTTTGTAACAAAGTTGTACCAATATCTGTGACAAACAAACACATTTAATATGTACCAACTAAACACATTTCAACACCCTTGACAAACAAACACATTCAACAACACGTAAATAAAACAAAATATCATTAAATTACCACAACCCGATCACATAGGAAATGTTTTAAATGTTCATTTAGGGATCATTTTTTTCCTACTCTTATATGTTTTTTCTATATTGACATTTATCCCCTCAACTTGCGTAACACACTCACCCTGTGTATCGTGGGCCCGTGTGCTTTGAGGTGACTGAGCAAATGATAAATGAGTACGATCTCCATATGTAACCTCACCTTGTACATCAATCATTTTCTGAGTCTCAAGATGTGATTGAGTCTCGAGATGTGTAAGTATATGTGACTCTGACGGAGTCTCGAGATGTGCATCTGTTTGTAATGGAGTTTCGGGAGGTGCATTTGTCTGAGTCTCTACCCGAGCTTTCTGGTCCTGCTCCGGTTGTCGCTATTGGTCCTTCTCTTGCTCATTCACTAAATGTTGACCAGGTTGCATCTGTGGCACTCTCTAAACGAGACGACGTTGAGGCTGTGGTTGTCTGTGTGGAACAGCCTGGACGCGATCAACTGGTGATGGGGGTGCTCGAGCATCAAGCCGCTGTTGCTGTCGTATATGCGTAAGAGAAGATATAATGAGGCCTCATTTGAAGCCTAGAGTTATCCACCTCCAACTCCTGGGCGATGCTTCCATCGCTAATTTCATACATGCGTTGTAAGTTTTGTAGCTGTTAACATCAACAGGGCAAAAATGTTACTAAACTTATTATAATCAATAAACCAAAAATGTTACTAAACTTATTATTACAATCAATAAACCTTAATATTAAAAAGTTTTTAAAATTATATTCACTTACCAACCCTCGAATACACCGACATGTTACATGTACCATATATTCTCTACATGGATCGGGTTCACAATTAATGAACGTGTGATCTTCTTGAACCAGACATTCATGGATGGGTGTAATCCATCACCTTTTCACACAACATACCATTCACCACGCTCTGAGCTCGTGCATTCCATAATGATATGTACTCACTATGTTTTGAATCACAAGCCACATGTCCTCCACCTCGGCGATCAATATTATGCAAATCTTCCTTTGTGTCACATGGATCGGGGACCGGCTATAGCATGCCAAGCTTCCTCATAACTCGATCAGGTATGTGTCATTCTACCCTGTTAAAGCAAATAAAAGGCGCCCTCGTACTCCATACGGCCTGTCCCTGCCTGCAATAATCTGGAACAATGCGATCTCTATATAGCTGCCAAATAATCTGATACTCAATGAGAGACGCTAGTTGATCCCGATAGGCATGTAAGTTATGTGCGTTAATAAGCAAATACGATAGGGACCCAGTCCACCTGAAGAGATTTAAAAAATACAATTTAAACAAATCTAGATAAATACAAAAAAATAAACAAATAAGATAAATACAATAGAATTCACACAAATAAGAGTGGTTGTAGTTTACCTACACCCCATTGGAATGTCGGGTAAGTTCGGTTGCACATCCCGATCTCCCTAACCACTATTGAATGTGTGGGCAACAACCTCTCCTATGCCCAAAGCTGTTTGTATTATAAACAAATCATATAAATACAATATAATTTAAAAACTTACATAAAACCAAACGTATATCGGAAAATATAATTATTAGACATGCACAATAGAGAGAAATCCAATACAATTACTGGTGTCGGGAAAAGTTGCAGTACACATTTTCCAATAAAGAAAGGCTAAAGCAGCTTTACCCCAACTATATCCATATATCATCTCAATATCTCTAAATAGTGGAAGATAAATCAACTTCACCTTATTACTAGTACGATCAGGCATAACAATCGACCCGAGGGCTGCCAATATGTACACACGTATATACTTATGACCAAATCCTGTGTCGCATTTTCTGGAAGCTGACCAAAATGGGGAAACTGAATTAGAAGTCACTTATGCTTCAACAAACCTGCTTCTATCTCACTCTCGGGTGTCCTAACACTTAATAACTCCTCACATAAGTCGCACCAACCTTCAAGCAACCTCGTGGTGTCAGAACCAGTAACATGAAGTCCATCAATCGGTAACCCTGACAAAATACACATATCCTCTAAAATAACGGTCATCTCACCAACAGGAAAGTGAAAACTGTGGATTTCCTAACGCCATCGCTCAACTAACGCTGTAAGCGAACCCCAATCATATGTGATTTTCCCCTACCAGTAAACCCCGTAAAATCCTGCTACTACTAGTCTATCCTGGATCCTCGCATCCAACACTTTCGGCTGAGTCGAACCATGACGAAAAGATAACTTCTCAACATGTCTTTCAACCCGGATGTGTCAAATTTCGATGCTAATCCTGTAATCTCAAAACATCTCATTGCAACGGACCCGGATCGACAAACGGCTCAAAAAGCTCTTCATGTTGATGTTCTACATTCAAATGTAACACAAAACACAAAATTGATCAAATTTAAAACTCAATTCAACAAAAATACTAACTGAACTAACGAAAAACCTAACTTAACAAACGAAAAATCTAACTAAACTAACAAAAATACTAATTTAACCAACAATACCATAGAAATAAAAAATAACTAATTAAGTAAAATGAATAACTCATATATCAATCAATTCAAAAACCATAGATTGAATCTATTTCAAAAACCCCCCAAATCAATCAATTTCGGAAACCCTAGGTTGAATTAATTGATAAACTGATTCGAACTATAGGACGGAGTATAAAATCATGGACTTACATTAGCGAATTTGAAGTTGTTACTGTAAATCACGAGTAATGCTCTCCTGTTTTTTGTTGCCCCTTTCTCCCTCTCTTTGTGTCGTTTATTTTGGGTGTGTTGTATGATTTGTGTGTGTGTGTTATACGTAAAAAACAGGCTTCTCTAAATTCGCTATTGGGTGTAGCGAGTCTTTAAGTGAACTCACTATTTTGAGTAGCGAGTTTACTTCTCTATTTAAACTAATTACAGTTGTAATTAGTTAATCCTTTATCCCAATCAAACACACTATTTACGGTAGCGAATTTAGATTTTAATAAAATTTCCATGAAATTCTCAAAATTTTACGTAAAATACAAAAAAATGAAAATAGGAAAATTAAACTTGCTATTTGAAGTAGCAAGTTTCAAAAAATGGATTATTTTGGTCAATAGTTTGAAAGGATTATTATTTCGGGATATTAAAAGGTAATATTTTGAGACAAAATTCCAAATCAGGAAATAAGGAACACATTGCTAAAACATGAAAATTGAGATACGAATATATGAAAATATCCAAAAATGACCTGAAAGTCATATTATAATAGACTAGAATATGTGAAAATATCCAAAATAACCAACATGAAAAAGTCATATACTTCCTACTACTACGTCCAATTTAAAATTCTTAATTACTATTTGTATATCTCATTTTAAGATTTTTAGTTGTTTTATTAATTACAATGTACAACAACGAGACCCATTTATCATCGTTACAATAAAAACTCTTTACCCACTTTCTTTTTTTCTATTTTACTCTTTATACTTATTTTTTCATATTTTCATGTCAAATCAAATTAATAACATTAAAATGGGACGGCTTAATATGCTAGTTGCATAATACAATAATAACGTAATAAGGAATGATTTACATTAGTATGAGAATTTGAATGATTTACATTTATAAATTACTAGTAAAAGCCCGTGTTTGAGGACACGTATTTTTTTTAAAAAAAAATTTTTAAGGGCAAAATGAAAAAGGAACAACTTAGTAACTTAGTGATGACAAAATGAAAAATTTGACATTTAAAATTGTTCACACAACTGTTTACGGACAGTTGTGTTTTATACTATAGATTAATAGTAGGCTAATTCAACTTGTTATGCAATTATCAGATCTGACTTACAAGTTTGGATTTTTCTTTATGAGTTTGACGGGTATGGGGCCAGACTAATAGCTGTCCCTTTAAATTGACGATATGGGCTGATTATAACCACCCATTCGGCCAAGTTGATCATTTATCGAGCTCTTTTGTAATTGTTAGCCTCTCCCGTAAATTTATTATACTCCCTCAGTTCCCAATAAGTAATAAGTGATTCACCCTTTTGGGTGAACACGCAAATTATGAAAATGAGAGGAAAAAAAAAATATTGCGAGTATAATTTGAAAACAGGAGAGAGAATTAGTGGAGAGAATAATAAATTATAATGATGTTTTAAGTATTAAAATAATATAGGAGAGAGAATGAGTGGAGGAAATAGTAAAAATTTTTTGCCAAAAAAGGAAAGATGAAGCTTCTAACGGGACGCCCTTTTGGGTAATTAGTGAAGCTTTTATTGGGTCGGAGGGAGTATACTACATATTTGGTGTATAATGTTTTGCTGATAATATTGTGTTGATTGAGGATATTATTTTTATTTTTATTTTTATTCGATAAAAAAATATTGTAAAATGACCATAAATAGTGCTGTAACAACACTATTTCAGAAATATTCACATCATTCTATACCGGAAACATTCAAAAAAGAAAAAGAGATAGGTTGCACAACTGGATCGCCATGGCGACAATCCAGGACCCGAATATGAAAAATTAAGGAGCCCGACCCGTGGTAATGTTTGCTGGCTAGGCTTTGACGGGCCGAGTCTAGCAGGCTGCCGGAATGCAGACTAACTTGGACAACTGGACAACTCTAGTGTGAAGTGAACTGTGTGAAGAGAAATGGGATTTTGGGTCTTCATTTCTGAGTATTTTTGGGTATATTGATATTATGGCTTGTGTGAAGAAGACTTGTACTATTAGTATAATATTAGTATTATAGAAGTAAGGAGAGAGACGAAGTCAATCATATAAGGTAGATATAAGGTAGAGAGAAATAATATGAAAGAATCAATTTTATTATGTTACTAGAGGTACATATATAATATTATATACTCCCTCCTCCCGTTACAATTTATACAGTTACTGTTTACACGTGGATTAAGGAAAAAAATAATGATATAAATGTTGTGAGTGTAAAAGTAAAATAGGAGAGAGAATGAGTGAAGGGAATAGAAAATTATAATGGTGTTGTGAGTATTAAAATAATGTAGGAGAGAGAATGGGTGGAGGGAATAGTAAAGATTCTTTGCCATTTTAGGAAGTGTGTGATTTGTAGCGGGACGCCCAATGAGGAAAGTGTGTGATTTGTAGCGGGACGCCCAATGAGGAAAGTGTGATTTGTAGCGGGACGCCCAATGAGAAAAGTGTGTGATTTGTAGCGGGACGGAGGGAGTATAGGGTTTACAAAGAGTTAGAATCCTATTATAATACAAGATTGAGTTACCTATTCTAAATACATTAAAAATATTGAGTTACATATTCTAAATACATTAAAATATTTAGAATCATATTCTAATACAAACAATATATACATGATAATATAGAATATACTATTATGACAATATTATATTCTTAATTAATATTAATTAATACTCTCTCCGTTCCATAAGTCTTAAGAAAGCTTTCCATTTTGAGCGTCTCATAAATCTTAAGAATTTCCAAAATGAAAACCTTAAATCACTATTCTCTCCACTCATTTTCTCTCCTACATTATTTTAATACTCACAACACATTATAATTTACTATTCCCTCCACTCATTCTCTCTATTATTTACTTTTTCACACTCACAACACTTCTTCCACTCATTCTCTCTTCTAATACTATAATAATATTCCTTAATTCTCGTGCAATTTCACTTTTTCTTAAGCCCATTGGGACGGAGGGAGTATGTACTACCAAATACTTCCTCAGTCCCATTGAGCTTAGGAAAAATTGAAATGGCACGGGGATTAAGGAATATTATTATAGTATTAGGAGAGAGAATGAGTGGAAGAAGTGTTGTGAGTGTGAAAAATTAAATAGGAAAGAGAATGAGTGGGATGAATAGTTAGGAGAGAGAATGTTGTGAGTGTAAAAGTAAAGTAGGAGAGAGAATGAGTGGGGTAGAAAGAGTATAAAAATAATAAAAATTTTCCATTTTTGAAATTTTTAAGATCGACGGAACGTCCAAAATAAAAAAATTTCTTAAAATAGATGGGAATGAGGGAGTATGGCTTTAAAGAAAGTTTCTGGACACTTAGTTTTTGGAGAATCTAAGCACTAAGGTAAGCACTTCTATCCTATTCGGTGCAGTTTTACTACACACAAATTGAGCGAATCATAATGATAATGATGCGGAGAAAGAAAACAGGTTAAGCAAAAAAATGTTTAAAATATATTCTCTCCGTTTCAGTTCAGTGTAAATTTTTAGTCAACTTTGACCAACTTTGATCAATAGTTTAAGGCCATAATAATGATTCTAATAAAAATCTAAAAAATGTTATTGTTAATATTATTAAGCGTGATACAATAACAAATTTTTAAATTTTTATTAGGATCATTATTATGGCCTTAAATTATTGGTCAAAGTTGGTCAAAGTTGACCAAAAGTTTACACTAAGCTGGGATGGAGGAAGTATTTAATAAACCTCAAACATGGATCATTTAGATTAGAATGAATGCACATGGGGATTTGGCCTGCTGGCTTGAGCTCATGACTTTCAATCTGGAGGTCATGAGTTCGATCCCCTCCCAAAAGTTAGAGGAAAGGCTTTCTCTCCCTAAAATTTATCTCTTAGACATTTCTGTGCGTGCATGTGTGTGTGTGTCAGAAGTGGAAAAAAAAAAAGAATGAACGGAGTTTCTCCCAAAACTTGTTCATCGCAGTTATTCGCGCGGGCCAAACATGTTAGACCCTATTTTAGTTTTTACTTGTTCGAAAATAATACTTTTTCTATTGTGTTTTAAGGTTTTTTTTTTTTTTTTTTTTTTTTTTAGTTATGCCACATTTTTAAGATTTTTAGTTTGCTTTATTTTTATTTTTAAAAAGGACAATGGGGTCCACTTGATACACTCACAATAATAACTCACTTACTATTTCTATCAACTTTCTCTCTCATATTTTACTTTTCATACACATAATAATGAGCTAAGGATTTAAGGGCCCAACTTTCAAGTCAATAACCCATTTTAACCCATTTGAGATGAAAATTCCAAATAAACCCAAGGGCCCAACAGAGGGAACGGAGCTAACAGAGGGAACGGATGTTAATTCCCTAAAATCTCTCCGTGATTTCCCGTAATCAAAACATCAATTCCGGCCAAAATCGAACATAATTCCACGCGAGTGAAGTCATCGGCGAAGACATTGAAGCTCGACTCTGATAACCTCCGTTTTAGAGTTGCGTAATTCCGATTTTTTAAGGTATGTTTTAATTTTTTTTTAATTGAAACTCGTTTTTGACCGTGTTCATCAATTGTTAGAAGATGTTGTTGCTGAATTAGGTTATAAATTTTTTAACAATTTTTGGAATAAAAAAATTATTTCATTACCCATTCAAACCTAAATTGAATTTTGACCTTGTTCATCAATTGCGAGAAAGGGCCTTTATCAGATCTTATAGACAGTGGTATAGGACCTGCCATTGTGTGACAATTTTTGTTTTGAGACACTTGATTTATTGTTTTTTGTTAATAACAATGTGGCAAATAGTATGGAACCTGGCAACATCAAATACACAGATATAAGCCCTTTGATTGGTCCTATAGCAACTGTTATAGGACCTGGCAACATCAAATACACAGATATAAGCCCTTTGAATGGTCCTATAAAGAATCCGGTATAGGACCTGACAACATCAAATACACAGCTAAAAGAACTTTAAATGGTCCTATAACAAGTGCTATATGACTTGGCAATATCATATACAAAGCTTTAAGACCTTTTAATGGTCTTATAGCAAGTGATATAGGACCTGCTCTATTATACATTTCATTATATGTCCACTTGTTTTGCCTATGATTTTATAAAGGGAATGTACTAGTTTGCACTAAATTATACAAAATCATGTATATATGAACTGTCCTTGTTTGTGGCTTATGTTTTATTTTTGTTTGTGTATGAAAAGGTGGAAAAATACAATGTCTCAAGATAAGAGAATAACACGTATGCAGACAGGAAAATCGAGTGAAGATGAACCAGTAAGAACAGCAGATGTTACAATGTCTCAAGATAAGAGAATAGTACGTTACTCACCCAATAAATCAACAGAAGCTAAAAAAACAAAGCAAAAGGTACCACCAAAAGTGCAAAGGGACTCGACTGATCCCTTGTTTCAGATCAAACCTCCATTCTATATCATCTATCCTGTCAGAGGTTGATTTAAGGGAAACTCATCTGGACAGGTTGAAGATATCACCTTTCTTCAACCTATTTAATGCTATAAACTCAAACAGAGATGTGAACTTAAGAAAAATGGACTCAACAATCGAAGAATTAATCAGATGCTACAAGCCAAAAGAAAAGAAATTTTTGCTGGGTAAAGTTTTGGTTCCGTTGAGTGCAAGTGATGTATCAACTATATTCGGAGTTGTTTCTGGAAGTGTAGTGATTGATATGAAGAAGAAACGGGATAGGCACTCACTTGGGATAGTTGAGAGGCTTTTCCCCAACTGTAAAGCCAATGAAATAACAATGAAAAAGGTGAAGGACAACTTGAGAAGGCTAGTCACTAGTGATAGAGAGGTTGATATAGGAGACGTGGTGAGATTGCTAAATCTCGTAGCATTGGGTTCTGTATTCTTTGCTTCAAAGGGAGAGGTGATGTCTCCTGGATTTTTATATTACGTGGATGATTAGGAAAGGATGAAGAGTTATGATTGGTCAACAGCGATTGTAGAGAACTTGATTCAGTCTCTAGATGAGAAATATAAATCACCGATCCTCGTTGTTGGCTGTGTGTCAATCTTACCGATAATATCATTTTAAAATAACATTTTACTCTAATTTAATTTTAGTTACTATTATTTACTATCAGTAAAATTATATATGAATGATCATATTTGTCTTTATTTTGTAAACGTAGTATTGGTTTAACGAGCACACGAAGGTGTTCAATGCAACAAGAGACTTGCTTCCAAGGTTCATGAAGTGGGAAGTGTCAAAGACAATTGCCAATTTCAAGGATATTATCAAAAATTTGAGAAGAGATCAGGTATAAAACACGTTGACGATGTTATGTGGTAAATTGTTTAGTGATATCATGTCCTATACCAGTTGCTATATGACCATTCATAGTGTTGTCATGTCCTATACCAGTTGCTATAGGACTATTCAATGTCTTATAGCATAGGTATATGATTTTTTGAGGTCCTATATCACTTGATATAGGACCATTCAAAGATCTTATAGCTGCGTATATGAGGTTGTTAAGTCCTATACCGCCTTGCTATAGGACCATTCATAGTGTTGTCATGTCCTATACCAGTTGCTATACCATTTGCTATAGGACCATTCAATGGTCTTATAGCTGTTTATATTATGTTCTCAGGTCCTATACCATTTGCTATAGGACCATTCAAAGGTCTTATAGCAAATGTATGGGGGTGTTATTAGTTCTTATAGTACATGTATTCAGGTCTTATATCACTTGTTATCGTTAAATATTTTCATTCGATATAATACTTTTATCATAGGTTCAAGTTGAGGAGCTCGCACTGACACATGAAGAGAAGATGTTGTTGATGGTGAAAACAAATGAGGATGGAAAAGAAGATGATTTTGAAATTTCAGTGGTAAAAGATGGTACTGAAAAAAGAATTGGGGGAGGGGATGAAGGAGGATGTCCGAATCTTCAAGAGTTATTAGATAATTTTGAATTAATGTTGGGGTCCAATCTGCCTACTGATAAAGGTCAGGGGAGTGGGTCAAACGAATTGATTGAATTAAGGAGTGAAAATGAAAATTTGAAGCTGGAAAAAGCTCAGTTGCTGGAACAGATTAATGAGTACGAACTGAAAACCAACAACGCGATTGAAGAGGGGCAGGTTTTTTTGGCTGCTGAGGTTGAGTTGAGGAGAAATTTTGACAAATTGATTAAAGAAAAGGACAGAGAGATTGCAAAACTTAAAAGTTTGCAAGAGGAGAGAGACAGAGAAATCAAAATTTTGAAAGAAAAATTGGCTGAAAAGGAGAAGGAAAGGTTGCAAAAGGAACCAAAAGGAGATGAAGAGAAGTGCATGAAAATTTTGGTCGTGGGAACTGTGGCAAGATAGTTGATACTATTGGCTCCATGGAAAGAAGAGTAAAGGAAAGAGAGGATAAGAGGAAAAAGAAGGTCGATCCTGATTACACATACGACGAAAAGAAGAGGAGGCCACAGATTTCAAACATCGAGGGAAAGAAGAAAACAGAAAGAGAAGACTTGGGTGGGAGTAAAATGGTTTTAGATGTTGATCAATTGAAAGATAACAGTGTTTTCTTACCAAAATTTAATGAGAACTTCAGTCTCACAACCAAGTCCATGGATGAGGCAACAAAGAGAAAATTTACAGATTTATGCGGAAGACTCGCACGTCCGTAAGTAACACTTTTATTAAAAATTATTTTCATTTATTAAAAATATTGATGATAATAGAAATGTATTTTTTTTGTTTGCAGTGACAGTGTATGGTACATTTCGGGATTGCATGTGGCCTTGTGGCAATTGTGGGAATTGGCTCATGATAAGATGACCGAAGCTGTGGTACAAACATTTTTTATCCCTGAACTATATAAATATGTGTCTTCGTCTTAGTCTGTGTTATGTGTTGTTGAATTGGTAAATGACATAAAACAGGTCTTATCTCCCTTCTTATGTAGATTATACAGGTCCTATACCACTAGGTATAGAATGTCCTAATTTTGAAATTCGCAATCGCCTTGTTTTTTTTTTTTTTTTTTTTTTTTTACAATAATAAATATGTGGTTTAATATATATGCTAGTGAACGCTGACTTGTTACTCATTAAATGGATTTTTAGGTGATGGATGCTTACCTAAACATTTTGAGGGACAAATACAAAGAACTCCCCCCTGCATTTGGTGGACGTCAAAGGCCAAAAGTTAATTTTGTCTCAATTTTTGCAACCATAAGTCTTATTTATTGATTTAAAAGATACTTACGCCTCGATTTTTTTTTTAATTAAAGTTAATTATCAGCTCAGGTCTTACATTTAAAATTGATTTGTTTCCAGCAATGGTTGAAGGACAAGAACTCGGAAGAAATAAAGAGAGGAATCAACAATGTCATCAAACAATTTGTGGATGATGAAACAATTTTTATATTGTTTCCAATTCACTCATCAAGGAATGATCGTGGTGTCAGGACAAATGATCATTGGACATTGCTAGTGCTTGACACAGAAAATGGGGAGTATAAATTTTACAACTCCATGAAGAGGACAAAAGGAAAAGACCACTACGCAACACACGGCAGACTAATGGTAATATTTTATATATGACCTGTAATATGTTGTGTATATCATGTTACAAGGTCCTATACCAACTGCTATAGGACCTTTCAAAGGCTTTATAGCTTTGTATATGATGGTGCCAGGTCCTATACCAACTGCTATAGGACCATTCAATTTTTTTTTTTAATTGTATGAATTCTGATACGTGGTGTTTGATTTCACATATAATAATTGATTCCTTTCTTTCAATTTCAGTTTGATCATGTCAGGGCACTGTACAAAGGACTAGAGGAGACTCAAAAGGACGTGGATAATTTCATAGATTTGAAACGCGGAGACATTCCACAACAGCGAGATGATAGTTTGGATTGTGGAATAATCGTCCTAATGGAAGCAGAAGAGATGTTTGATAAAGGAGTAATTAGCAAGACATATGAAGACGATGTTGTCTCGAAGTATAGGGGGAAAATGATACATGACATTTTAGCAAGTCCACATTGTCCTCATCATTCATAAATTAAACATCTTAGTTTCTTTTTGGATGGAATGATAAAAATTGGTTGTTGTTGAACAGTTTACTTTTATACTTGATATATGTTGGTTAAATATATTCCAAATATTTTTAAGGTCTCATAGTGGGTTTTTTGTTTGTGGTAGACGAAAAAGTAGAGGTCTTTTACTTGTTGGTATAGAAAAAATCAATTAACCAAACTTCTGAAATTAAATTTTCTGATTGATTTGTTTAGCTGGGAACATAATATACACATCTATAAGACCTTTGAATGGTCCTATAGCAAATGGTATATGACCTTTCAAAGGCATTATTGCTTTGTATATGATATTGGGAGGTCCTATACCAATTGATATAGGACCAATTAAAGGGCTAATATCTATGTATATGATGTTGGTAGTTCCTGTACCAATTAGTATAGGACCAATTAAAGGGCTAATAGCTATGTATATAAAGTTGGAAGGTGTCCTATACCAATTCCTATAGGACCAATTAAAGGGCTTATAGAGTTGTGTATGATGTTGGCAAGGTCCTATACCAATTACTATAGGACCAATTAGAGGCAATGTTACTACAGAATAAGCCTGTTACAGCCTTCCTTCATACGTTGGTATAAAAAAACAATTAACAACAAATATTTTAGGACATAGAAAAAATCAATTAACCAAAATTCTGAAATTAAAATGATGGTATAACATTCTAATGAACACATTGTGTAATGTCAAATAGGACGTTTATAGAACGAAATTAATAATAATTTGAATAAGAAAACAAAGACTCAACTAAAAGTAATTTGCAATGGCTCCTTGCATGATTTTTTATTATGATAACCTTCTTTTCTGCATCGACGACATTTCATCTTCCTCTTTGTACCTTCTCCTCTAGAAATGTAGCGATTTTTCCTTGGCCTACCGGGGGGCATTTTGTTTCAGGAGGAAGAACCACAGATTCCCCATCAACTACAGGAGGACCTAATGTAGAAATAGCTGAAATTGACAGAGCATAAGATTCCCTGTAATTGCTTACCTTGAAATAATCTTGAATGAAAGAAGAAGAATTTTTCTTCAACCTGCTGAAGACGGATATGGAATGAACACACGAAAATCCATTCTGCTACCACATCCCACATGAACATGTGTATTCCTGTATGTTGACAACCATAGAAGGATCTGAATGAACTTCAAATATATATTCATCGCAAGCATGTATGATCCATGACCTTCCTTTGTCTGCACATTCCAAATATACCTTCTGGATGGATGGACACAACACATTTGCCCATGAATTTGAGTCTTGTTTACGCTCGCACATTCTTGACATAATCTTCAAACGTATACCGCCTATCAACTCTACAACAGGGAGAGATTTATACTCCTTTATCATAGCATTAAATGACTCACCGCATTTGAGTACAATTCTCCATAACGACGACCTCCAAAATAAGCAACAGATAGTTTTCTTTCGGAAGATTATTGAAAACTCGCATGACACCTTAGTACCGCCCTCATTTATGATTTCTGGTCTCGTAAGAATCGAAAGTGCTTCAGTGCATTTGGAGCTTTTGAAAGCTTAGAAAATTTGTGGAAGAATATTGTGGACCGCATGACCCTCCCCTTCGATAAACCACCAAGTTTATTTCTAAGGTCAAGTTTCTTAAATGGAACATGCAAAACTAATGAATGATTTGAAAACGGCATAACCTTCATGAACCGCAAAGTAATGATACCATTCCCGATGAAGATTCGAAACAAATGTCACTCCTCGCTTAGTTATGTAAGGATGTGAGATTTCTGAGAAATCACTTCCAATTTTCGCATTCTCCGATCCAAACCACAAAGAAATGCAACATACGGAATAGGCCTACAACCAAATCAGGCTCATAAAAAATTAATTTATCATGGCCATAAAATATGAATAAAAATAAAAACCAATATACAAAATGTTAAAACATTAATAAGTTTGTTTCATATCATATGGTCTAAGACATTTGATCGTCAAGTATAGCAAGTGATAAAGGACCTCGGGAACATCATAAACACATCTATAAAGACCTTGAATGGTCCTTTAGCAAATAATATAGGACTGAAAACCTAACATAATATACAAAGCTATAAAACCTTTGAAACGGGTCCTAAGGTATCAAGTGTGGTATAGACCCTGGCAACATCATATACAAAGCTATAAAAACATTGAACGGTTCTCATATCAAGCGCATACGTATACGACCTCTCCGGGAATGAACCTCAGATAAGAACCGGGTATAGGACTTAACAACATCATATACAAAGGTCTTATACCACAAACTCAACTTAATTCTCGATACTACGTGAGAAAAAGAAAATTAAAAGCATTAATAATAAAATTCTCATACCATTATCTCCATCTTTCGCCGGTTGCCGCAAGTGTGGTACCCAAACATTCCACTCAAAAATGTGGCATCCAAAAATAACAAGGGACGACAAAACTTAAATCCACGCAAAACATGCCCCAAATGCAAAAAAGCACCGCTGAAACGAGAAGTCACAGGATCGTACTAAACTTCACACAAACCATCTCTGGATCCACCTCCCTAATTTTATCTCGTATATGCTTTTAAGCTTATTATAAGCAAACTTTAAAAGCATCACCAAAAATAATGTTTTCCCTTTCTCAACGCTTCCGCCTCCTAAAAACAACCTTGTAAACTGAACAAAGGAGGCCATACTTGCTAGCAACAATTTTACAAGAGAAGCAGACTAACATTTGGATCATCTCTAACTCTTATCACTGTACATAACACCGGAAAGAACTTCACATCCCATCAGCCTTTGCCTCAAAATCACAAATCTAATCGCATCCTTGCAGGATATATGATCAGCAAATATATTTCCTTATGTGGAAATAGATCTACCGCATTTTTCAATTGAGGCATGTATCTTCCATGGACAACCTTTCGATTCTTTGCGCGAGCATGTACACCGTAATACGAGTAGGTTCATTTTTCACATAATTGAAATCAAACCCCACTTCCGCTTGCAAACTTACACAATGCATTCCTAAATTCACCAGAACTTACACCTTCAAATATCTCGCCTTAATATTTTGCATTGCGTCTGGGTCCATTTCGCACTTCTCATTCTCTTTCTTTTGTGGTAGAAGAATTTTGACATTGTCCTCATTTCTACTACTATCGCCTTCGCATAAAGTGGAAAATGATTTCTCGAAGGAATCACCGACATTACTAACACAGATACTCAAGTCACTCACATTTATTTCTAGTATTCAACATTCCTACGAGCAATCATAACACCCATACAAATGAAATCTTGC